>JASXSY010002675.1:0-84651 GCA_034509805.1 Sipha maydis
TTCAAATTAATATTATTTTATTTAATCTACCTATATTTAAAATATAATTAAACTACAAATCCTCAATAAATTAAATATGAATGTAATTATCTATGATTCAATCAATAATTTAAATTACTTTAATTGTCTTACAATGTATGACTGTTGAATAGAAAGCCTGGAAATTCTTAGTTCTCAGATTAAACGACCTATGCTTACCTAATGTTACCTTATCCTTATATATTGTATCTATTTTTAAAAATCATACTAATTATTTAAAGCGATATCTATAAAAAAAAAACTTATCTATTATAAGTAGGTTGTTGGTAAATATATACAATTATTAATGAAAATTATTTAATTTTGATACTATTTAAATTAAATATGTTAGTACCTGTCTTTTTTTTCTTTGATAAATCTACCAGAAACTTCATAAGTTAATTAACCATAAAAAATTAATTTTATTTGATGACTAGTAAATCACTGAATATATGTTAAAACCTTTTTAAAGCAACTTTTTTGTAACACAAAGTTTTAAAAAACTGTGTGCTTTAAATTAATTGGTGTTGTAAAATGTCACATTGGTATAAGGTACATCATAAAATACTGTTATACTTAATAACTTAAAAAAAAAGAATTAATAGGTAGGTAAAAATATATTTTTAATCATACTGAGTTAAATTTAATCTTCTGTATGATAAACTATAACTTAATTTATCTAAGGTCACTTTTATATTAAAAATATCACAAATCTTGTGTATAAATTATTTTAGTGATGATGTCTAAAGTAAAGGAATTATCAATTATTTTATAATTTGTAAATTTAAAATAATTGTATTTATGGAAAACTATTTTAATTACAAACATTTTATATTGTAAACATTTGATATTAAGTATATAGGTTCCACTTAAATTATTAACTTTTAGTAGTTCAATACTTTTGTGGAATGTTTCTAAAAACTACAACTTCAGAATAGATTCAAGTTTTTTTCACATATTCTGTGATATAACTAATAGACATAAATATATGACTAGACTTTAAATTTTAAACTAAAATTAGATTTTAATTTCATTGTACACATTCTCACTATATTATCTGATGGCTTTTGTTCCAATATGTTATATGAATTATTTTTTTCCTACAAAATAAAATTGGTGCACTATACCCCACCCACCTGCTTTAAATGTTCTTTTACTCTTTTGAGTCATCTTCATCATTCTCAATTAAAATGTTTATATTCTCATTGCACATACAATTTAAAATTTTCTAAAATATTTATGTATCCATGTGTGGCTATTTAAAAATCAAGTACAAGATTTATTGTATGTACATAAAATATGAATAAATGAAGTGGGTTATAAACATAGGCACACTCAGATTTTTATTTCAGAGGGTGCCTACAATACTTGGACCCTATCTTAACAAAATGTATCGGTATATTTAATAAATTATTATGTATAAATAATTAAATAAACACACATTTTCTATTTAAAATTGTGGCTTATTAGTCCCAATGAATATATTTTCCTTAAATCTCGTTTTATATAGTAAGTAGGTCCACTTGGGGTTAAAGTTCTATTTTAACCATATTGTATAATTTATTTATTTTTAATAATAAATATATATGTTATAATTTTTTGTAGAATTTGAATTTAAAAAAAAAGTATTACCTGTAGTCTATATTTTATTATCTATTCTTAATTATTTTTATTAAATATAGGAATCTTATTTTGAAAATTTATCCTTATTTCAATTTTCATGTAATTTAATTAATTCTGATCATCTGAATATTATAGTAATTTTATAATTTACTTATGTTATATGTAACTACTTTAATAACTCAATGCAGGTAATATATGGTTGTGATATAAAAGCTGAACAAATTAATTTTTTCCATATAATTTCATATTATTTTATTTTAATAAATTGGTAATAAATATGACCCTTCTATAGGTTGTACTAATAAATTGTTATAGAAATCTACCAGAGTAGAAAATTTGTAAAGTACTAATATATTAAAACTCATTAGTTACTTTAATTTATAGTAACTTCAACTATCATCTTTTTACTTTTTCGTACTTATATATATTCGATCCATTTAGTCAGTAACATTTAAATTTAATTTTTGGGGTATGGCTACTGGCTATATTGATAATTAGAGGTTATTTTCGTTTGAAACTTTAAGTATTTTTACTTTAAACTTCTGATTGATTTTAAGTGAGTACAAACCTGTTATGGATAACTATAATTGTCATTAAACCAGTTAGATACTTTTAAAAATATAATAAATTAATCATAATAAGTCCAATATTGTTTGATAAATGTATATGGATTTTAATTATTAGTTCCTATTTTAGCTGCTAAGTATATTTTCTAGATCTTTGTCAAAAATTTTCTAACATTTACAATTTGACTTTTAATTTCTGTATAATATTATAACATTTTATGTTTACTCTATTGTAAGATTTAAATTAAATATTTTTGAAAATATGTTGGGTGAAATCTAAAATTTAATAAGTTGCTAAATAATGAATATTTTATTTTTCTATGTATTACAGTGAAACCTCTATATAGTGGACAGCCACGGGGAATTAAAAATTGTCCACTATAGAGAGTTGTCCACTATTGAGAAAACCTATTACGCATACATTTATATGCGCATACATTTTTGCTGGGGAATTTAGAAGTGTCCACTATTGGGAAGGGTCCACTATTGAGAGGTGTCCATTAATAGAGGTTTCACTGTATCAATTACTTGACTAAAATAAAAATATAAAATATGTAAAAATGTTAGAAAAATAATATAGCTGATAAAATGTTTTACTTTAAATTGTAATATATTTTAATTAGTAAATAGAATATAATTTTATTGTTAATTAATTTTAGAAAATTAAAATATATTCATAATTAAGTATCAAATCCGGTATTATATGAAAAATACTATATTACTCGAAAATCATCAATTAATAGTAACTGTTATTATATTTTTTTTAATATTTTGCTGGTAAATTGTTTACTAGTTTATTAGTATAAAAATATTACCATCTTTGTTAAAGATTTTATTTTTAAATAATTCCTTTATTAACAGTAAGATAAATTATTTTTATTGTCGCCTAAAATAAAAGTTAAACTTGAATATATTAGTATTTTGAAATAGTAAATGTATGAAATTTCATCTAGGTACTAATACTTTTGTCGGTAAAATACTACAAATAACAACTGTGGCTAGGTACATAAGATTATACTTTTAATTTCTGTTAATTATTTTTTCCATGTAATAACATACTAAACTAACATTACAATTAAGTCATCAATTAAGTATGTAATACATCTTTATATCAATTTTATCAAACCCATGATTTTAATTATTATTTCCTTTAAATTGCATAACAATTAATTTTATTTTTAATGCAAGTTTGAACAAATGACAATAATCCAAGGTCAATATTTTATTATTAAATGCATACTAAAATTAAATTAAATTTTAATGAAATTTATTTTAAGTATTAAAATTATCATATATTGCATATACCTAATTAATTGTTCTAGTAACATTTTATATTGTAAAAAACCATTAAATATAATTAACCTGTAAAATACATTTTACTAGAGTTTGGTGTTTTATCTTTTATCTTATTTTTTCTTTTTATATCATTGCTCCATTAAATGTATTGTTTTGAAGCATTATAATTTGCTTAAATATTTATATTCTATATTTTTTTTAAACTCTACTTAATACTTCATCTGTTTTATTACTAATCATCTTTTTAATTTTTGGTACTTAAAAAAATTTGGCACTCGTAC
Source organism: Sipha maydis (assembly GCA_034509805.1). Lineage (NCBI taxonomy): Eukaryota > Metazoa > Arthropoda > Insecta > Hemiptera > Aphididae > Sipha > Sipha maydis. The sequence goes on from JASXSY010002675.1 coordinate 3,785, forward strand.
CATTTTTTTTTTATACTTATTTAAAATGTTTATAGTTTATACATATACAGTATAAAACTATTTTGATTGATAAAATTGTTTTCAAATAGGTATCCAATGTTAAATATAGGTAAAATATATATTACATCAGAACGTAATTATTTTAATTTAATTGGAACTTATTTAAATTATTTAAAATAAGTTACAAAATGATAGCAGTAAAAGATAAATAATAATTAAATATTATGTATGAATTTGTCAATATACATGTAAATAGTAGTTCTCAAATTATTCTTTTCAGGTCATGGCAAAACACACAAAGATGCAGCTAGTGTTAGAGCAACACATCCTATTCCTGCTTCTTGTGGGCTATACTATTTTGAAGTTAAAATTGTTTCAAAAGGACGTGATGGTTACATGGGTGTTGGACTTTCAGCCCAAGGAGTCAATATGAATCGTTTACCAGGTTGGTTCAATGACTTAAAATATACTGATCTATCAATGTGCGCAATAATATTTACTAATTTAAAATGTAATTTCAGGTTGGGATAAACATTCATATGGTTATCATGGAGATGATGGCCATTCATTTTGCTCAAGTGGCACAGGTCAACCATATGGACCTACATTTACCACTGGCGATATTATTGGTTGTGGAGTAGATCTTGTGCACAATCACTGTTTTTATACTAAAAATGGAACTCATTTAGGAACAGCATTTACTGACCTTCCTGTGAGTAAATATTTTAAACTGTTTTTTATTATTGTTTTAAACTAGTGGGGGAGGTTTAAATTTTTCTAAAAAAATAAGTGATTTTATAATATAAAAAATACTGGCCACTGGCTATACTATTATTTCTCAATATTTGTGTTTTGGCAATACACTAAAATATTTTTCATATTGTAACTTATCATAAAAAATTAATGTAATAGTCAAAAATATATTATATGTATGTATTTAATAATATTTTATTTTAATAAGAAACAATTCAATCAACGTTTTTAAATACATAATAATTTTGTTATGATTTTAATAATATAGCTTAATTTACTTTATCAAATATTAATTTTCATACAAAAATGTTTTTTGTTTTTATTTTATTAAGTACACTTTTAATTAATACACTTTGAATTATCTCATAGCTCAGTGGTTAATAAAATATGTAATTTACAATAATATATATTTTTTTTTCAGCCAAATTTATTTCCTACAGTTGGTTTACAAACACCTGGTGAGGTTGTTGATGCCAATTTTGGACAGTTGCCATTTGTGTTCAAAATCGAAGAAATGATGAAAGAGCTTAGAAGCCAAACACAAATGACCATTCAAAATTATCCTTTTTCTTATCCTTATTCACAGTGCCAGACAAATTTCCATAAGTAATATAGAAAAGTTTTAAATGCGTAACTAGTAATAATAATCATTTTTGTTTCAGAATGGTTTCTACTTATTTAGTACACCAAGGTTTCTGTGCAACTGCAGAAGCATTTATTTCTCAAACTGACCAATCGTTTGAAGAAGAGATTGCTTCCATAAAAAATCGCCAAAGTAATTTTAAAATTAAATGTGTTCAAACATAATCAAATATATAATCAATTAAAAACTTTTGCAGAAATATTAAAATTAGTATCAACTGGTCGAATGGGAGAAGCTATTGAAATGACCAATAAACTTTATCCTGGGTTACTTGAAACAAATCGTAACCTTTTATTTAAGCTCAAATGTCGTCAGTTTGTTGAAATGGTCAATGGTACAGATTCTGAAGTAGCACCTCGTTTTCATGAAAATGTTGAAGTTCAAACAACAATTCGTCCTTCTCCTAAACGTACTTTACAGTCAAATCGTAGTCCAACATCTGTACAAACTAATGGGTAAGAATGGACAAATTTTAAAAACAACTTATAACAAATAACTAACATTTGTGTTTATTAATTTTTGTAGAAGTATAAAATGTCAAAAATTATCAAATGCAACTGAAGTGACTGAAATGAATTCAGTGAATTTGATATTAAATGGATCTTCAGATGCAACTACAGTTAAAACAATAAAAAATGGTACACCGAAAATTAATGATTATCAATTAGAAAAAATGGATTGCAACGAAGATAGCCAAACGACTGATTATATTATGTCACCAGAAAGTGTTAATGGACATCATAATAACCATTCAGATGAAGATTACAATTCTAATGGTTATCACAATGGACATAATTGTGATGAATTAAGTAATGGTACATCAAGAGTTAGTGATAATGAAAATGAAGAATCTATGGGTAAGTTATCTACTAAAACTGTTATCCAAGTAATATGCACCTATTTTAAAGACTATATCAGAATATACTTTTTATTATCATGGCATATTTTAAACAAATTAACTAGGGATTAAATTATATTTTTGTGTTCATGTCTACAGAAGTTGGTCGAAATGTATCTACATTATACATTTATAATAGTAGACTGTAGTAACTTAATGGGTGATTGATTCACTCCACTCTCATAACTTAAAAATATATAGTATTAATAGAACTAAAAATGAATATTAAGATCATTCCTTGATTTGTAATTTAGTTAACTTTCTCTGTAATGACTGCATTATAAATTATTTATTTATTTCATTAGTCAAATATATTTTTTAAATAAAAATGAACTAATAATTTCATAGATATTTTACGAGATAGAAAGTACTTTTTAATATTTTTCATGTTGATTAAAGCTCCATAACTTGTCATTTAATTTCTAAATTTTATGTAGTATATATTAATATTCTCCCCATTTTTCTGTTATCTATACAAAAATAAGCAATGATACTATTTAAAAATAATTAGAAAAGGTTACTTATTGTTATTATCTTATATTTTACTTTGATTATAGAAATTGATCAACCAGAGTATCTCCAAACTAACAAAAAAGTATGTGGCGGCAGTAAACCTGGTATTGAAAAGATGTTAGAATTTGGCCGTGAATTATTCCTACTTAGTTTGCAACTACGAGAAGAATTAGGAAGAAATGAAACTAATAAAAAAATGCTTCAAGTGTGTATATAATACTGCTTATTTAATATTTGAAATGTGTCCTTAAATCACATGTCATTTCATTTTTAGGATGCATTTAGTTTGTTAGCATATTCTAATCCTTGGGATAGTCCTGTTGGTTGGCAACTTGAAGCAGCTCAAAGAGATAGTGTATGTGCTGCACTGAATTCCGCTATTTTAGGTAATAATGTATATATTTTAACTGTAATTTATTGTCGATGACGGACTAATAACTCGTATATTAAAAAAAAAAAAATGTTCAGAAACTAAAATATGTTTATAAAATCAAGTTTTACTGAAAAATGACACATTTTTTTTCTTTTTAATTGTGATAATAATTATTAGTGCTTGATAGTTGATGTCATTAAAAACATTAAAAATTATCTAAAAATACATATGCAAATATGGCAAAAGTTACAATAAAATGTTATAAAAAATGATGAATTTCTGTTTTATAAATGTATCAAAGCTTACAAATTACTCAAAAATCAAAATCATTGTATTCTACGAGTGTATTTGATGTTATCATAAGTAAATGAACGACGATTATCTGTTAATAAATATTTATATTTGGATAAACTCTCCACATTCATTGCTGTGATTAAGGAAAATCTGAAATGGGCAAAATCATTAATACTGAAATCATCCAGAAAACACTTGAACATTCTTCACCATTTAGAATTTTCAAACATTAGGAAAAAATAATAAAATGTAGGTATAATAATATTCACTACAACATGACAATGACGAATGTAATTAGTGTGATAAAAATCAGATAGGCACTAATCTTAGTCTAAGGTAATTTCCAAGTTTTAAGTTATAGGCATAATGGTTGACAAAAAACTATAAGAAGTAAAATAGCATGAAATCAGTAAAAATGTGGATAAATGTCAAATAATACTTAAAATGTAATAAACATCAAAAAATGCAAAAAGATGCTTAATAAAATTTAGTTATTCAGATTCACATGTTAATGAAACTTATTTGTAGCAATGAGAGTATCATCTAAAAAGTTCCAAAAAAAAAAAAAATGCAAAATATATTAACTTCCGAGCCCTAATAATCATTTTAATTGATTAAATCACCTTTTGATAGATCGAACCATGGGGTATTTTGAATTTGTTTGTGGTTTTTTCTGTAAGATACGAGATATTTTATTAAGTTTTTTCTTTCTAGTGAATATATGACTATTTATTTTACATATTAATATCGAAAATTTAATTAAATTAAATAATTTAAATATTTTGGTACAGCCGATAATTAAAATTAAATTCACTTTTATATATTTATATCTAAAAAAATAATTCAGACCAGTATAACTTAATTCTAATTTATCACTTTAAAAACTTAAAAAAAAACATTTTCATAATGTAATATAATTAGAAAAGAATTATTTAAACTTATAAATGACCATTTGATCTCATTTATATATTTTAATTTATAGAGAAAAAAAAACAATTATATAATATTATTATTGTTACATATTATGTAATACCTATAAAAACTTCAAACTTAAACATGTTTTTAATACTTAGTAATATCACATTTTATATTTAAAAATTATTAAATGAAAAAAATAACAATTATTTAATGAATATAACATAATACTACTAACAAAACTGTTTTTATTTTCTAATAAATAGTAATATAATTAATCATAATCTAATGTACAATTAATTTCATTCAAAAGTTCATTGAATACATAAAGTGACATTAACTAGAATAATAGATGACCAGAATAATATATTAATTGATTAATTACTAGTTTTGTTTTAACAGAATACTGAACATTTAAAATAAATGTTGACATACAATTTATCATTTTATCACAATTGTATAAAATTAAATAAAAAATATTTCATGCCTAAAAAGTTAATAACTGAATTACAACAAAACTTAAATTAAGTCTTTAACCTCTTTAAAAATAAATAATATAAGTATTATTTTATCAATAAATGTGTTATTTTTTCCCACTTTTTAGTTGTATAAATTGCAAAATTGATGTTTTTTTGAGATATGAAATACTAGTTATCACCGTTGATATATTGTATTACAATATTATATTAAATCTTTAATTTTGTAAACAGATAGACGAGTAAATGATTTATATTTATCAATTAGTATACATTGAATGCTCAATTTTTTAAAAATCTGAAGTATCAATTACAAGACTTTAGATGGTCTAGTCTTCAAAGATATATTAGATATAGTTTAAAATTAGCCTTGTATTGAAATTTAGTTTCAATATTGACTTGATAAATCAAACTTTGATTTGCTGATTCCATTAAATAAAATATAAGTGAATTTATCTGAAAATTATTTTATTATTATACAAAATTGATTTTTAATTGTATTTTGATTTGAGTAATGCTAATGCAAGATTTAAATGTTACAAAATGTCTTAAACATTTTATTTTATACTTGCTTACATATATAGTTATGGATATTTTATGTAATTTTTAACTATTTTTAAAATAGTTATCAGAAACAATTTCTTATAACAAAAAAAACATTAATCAATATTGTTGAAAATATGTACAGTTCTTTGTTTTTTATCAAGTATTGCGGAATTTGATAAATTATCTTTCTAAAGTGCCTAATGAATAATACTTTCAATTAGTTGCTTTATATTTATAGAAATATATCTAAATTATATTTGGAGTACATATTTATCGTAAAAATAAATAAATTTATATTTCTTTATTTACCTTTTTATTTTAAATTTGATTTTAGAATCGAGTAATTTACCAAGACGTCCACCTCTGGAGATGACTGTTGGTCATGCCTATGAACTAGTCAAGCTGATGGCAGCGTCTAGTATGGGAGCATGTGCCTTTACCAATATTGATGAAATGCTCAAATGACCTTCGTGTACTGTGCGCGTCTCACTGCCACCATTCTGCAGGTACTTACTAGAATCAGTGATCAAAACAAAAAAAACACTTCTCTACAGTTATTTTTAAGGCACCAATAATTTTCATTGGAACAGAAGTCTATATACTCTTATATGCTTAGTGCTTATTTTGAACTTAATTGTAATTAGAATGTAATTACTTAAAGATTTATTTAATTTGATGAAAAAGAAAACTTTTTTTAGCTTTTTAGAGTACCTATTTTTCTTACAATTCATTATTAAATTGAACACAATTAAAATTCTTTGTGATACATTTTTTAAATTTTTATTTATATAATTTATATTTTTTAGAGTTCAAAATGATTGGCCGCCAATTTTGAATACAATGACAATGGCAAAAGTACTTTAAGAGCGGCCACATCAACCATTAAAATATTATGTACAAAAAAAAAAAAAAAAATATTGACAATTACATTTTTCTATATAAGCGTGTAAGTAGTATTTTTCAAATAGAATCTTATAATGTTTACAGTTTAACACATTGTAAATTAGCATTAAATTTTAAATTTGACATAAATTGTCTGACTTTGCCGAAAGTTATTGTCACTTATCTAAATAGCTATAAATTTTTTTCTTGTTGTATAAAATAAAATAATTGTAAAATTGTATGATTAAAAAAATACAGATACTATTCTTTAAAAGTTTATTATATTTTGTTAACCTTTTTATTTTTGCGGACAAATACATGTATTTATAAAAATAACAAATGTGAAGGTCTGATTAGCTTGTTGACATAATACTTTAATGCGTATCCAATTTTTAATTTGTTGTACGTAAACATTATTTGCGTATTTTATGATCTCTTCACATAATTTATGCAACATATTAATATTATATTTTGTTGTTATAATGTGATTCTTGATTACTTTTTCTTGAAAAATAATTTTTTTTTTTTTTTTATTGAATCAAATGAAGTTTTATTTTTTTAATAAATAAAAATTTCGAATCGCCAACATTAATATGTAAGATCATTAAAATATTGTACTTGATTGTTTATTTATAGATGTTAGTTTCATATGATTGTACTAACAAATTAAAATTTTTAAAATATAATTAGTTCATTTAAATATAGATATTTTTTTCTGAAAAAATTTGTTTATTTTTTTACATAAAAGTACTGAATAGTGTGAATAATTATTTTTTTGATGTATTGTTGCTTAGCAACGTTGTACAAGCTATCAAAACATTAAACTACACTCTATTAAAACTTATATGTGTGTTATCAAATTTTTAATGTATAAATATATATTGTGAGTAAAATATAGTTTTATTATCATTATTTTGGTACATGTGTTGATTAATTAAATATTATTGTAGTGTAAAATGGCAAATGGATTAATGTCTTATAATACCGCAGGTAATGTAATGATTATTACACGTCTGGCTCACTATGAATGACCTTCTCTTTTGTCAGTTGGAAATTTGATTTAAATCCTTTATAGAATCAACAATGGTAGTTTTCAATGTTCAGGGAAAATCTGACTGGATTATATACAACCGTTACGTGCAGCGAGATTTGGAATTGTGTAAATTGTTAATTGAACAAGAGTTGCAAAACACCAAGGATAATAATGAATTCGCATTTTATATACTGGTAATACATAAAAATGCACAAAAGCAAGTGTTGACTATTAGTTTTTGATAAAAACCAATTAAATTAATTATGAATTCATCGAGCAAAGAGCATTGCTACTGGAAACGTTTATAATCGTATTTACAATATTATTTGTTAATTCAATGCTCGATGATCATTGCTGAGTTGTATGAAAATTATAGATTGTACGTTCTAGGGGTTGATATATAGAGAAGAAGGTAAAATAAAAAATTCATATTGGTGTTTCGACAGATATTATTCTTTAAATCCGTTGTGTGTAGAAGGAGTCAAACAGATTGCTCGATCATGGTATGTTATAAATGTTATGTGTTGTGTTATCTATCTTATAGTTTTTAGAGTTATAAGTATTTAATTTTTATTTATTTATCATAAATATTTACAGTTTGAATATTATCTTCACTGGCCACTAGTTATAGTGATTGTTTGATTGTTTTATTCTAATTTTAAGTAAATACCAAACTAGTATCATTTTCACGAAATAAGGGACTTCGATTGCTTTGAAACTTTTACTAGGATGAAAGTTTAGACATTTTAAAATAATTGGCAATTTAAATACCACGGTATTACATTTAAACTGGTTATTTTATACTTAGAAGAGTCGGTGAAAAAAGAAAGCGAACCAGATTTCAAACTAAAAGTACTTTTAATTGTGGGAGTGCTTTCCATGAAAGTTTACTTTTAAATTTGTACCTCTAAAAACGACAATTTTTTTATTTGTCTACTGCTAATTATTACTTACTAATTATTCTAAATAGTGGATTCCCATAGTCTAAAATTATATTTTATTATTTAAATATGATTATATTTATCTTTGTTTTCTAACATAACCTATTAGGTAAAGTAGTACAAAAAATAATTTAATATTACCTATTTAATTTTTCGAATATTTATTATCCATATTTTACTCTGATGTGTTCTAAGGTATTTGCCTATCCACATTGACTTAAGATATTGGACCCAATCAGATATAGAACACACCTAATTGCTAAAAATCAACATTTAATATGCATTGTTGCTTAATTTTATTAACCAAAAAATTGTAATACATTTAAGTTTTTCTGTAGATTAAATAATGGATTTGTTAAGACTGTCACTGTGATATTTTAATACCCATCGGACTATTTTTACATATAATTTTGATCTATGTTCATAATAACATATATTTAATGTATATAATACATAATATACATACAGTTTAACTAAAATTTGAGTTACGATCCCCGGTGGCCCGCTACGAAACAGTAAACTGATTAACTAACAATTATTTATTTAAATATTTATAATAATATATTCGAAATTTGTATTTGACATAGTTTTCGAAGCTTATATTTTATTTAATACAAATACATATATGCTAACTGTGCTTTGTAATTATATACCTATACATATATGCATGCTCATTAATGTATATTGCAATAAATATTATTATTATTTTATCAAACTAAATATTTAATACTAAAAAAGTTGTAAGAATGGATATTTTCAAATATGCGTCGTTGGTTGGTGGTATTGTTTTAGTTTACTTTTGGGGAGGAATGACGAAGCCAAGAAAATGTATTTGGAAGCTGAAAAAATGTGCAGAGAACCGGACACTAAAGTATATTACAATCTCGGTGAATAATTTAAACCTGACTGGCGTTTTGTTATTAAATATTTTAACTTCATTCTCTTGTGGTCCTGTTTAGGTTTATGCTATCTGAACTTAGGAGAATGGGATAAATCCAAAGAATATTTTCACCGCACTATTCAACTAAGTAGAAATCAAGACGCGTACGAAAAACTGGCTTCAATATTTGTTATGGAAAATAATTTTAAAAATGCGATTAGTATACTAATATCGGCATCAAAGTTAGTTAAAATTATTTACTGATAGCGATACATGATAGTATATTATATCTTGTCTTAATAAATCAGGTTTTTTTTTTTTTTAATAATTCACATCATCAATTACACGGATTAGTAAATAAGTATACATTTTTGGGTAACTCCGAGTATTTCTAATCAGTCTGGACGTTCAGAGGGTTCTTTTTAAGTTTTCCTTGGCCGGAGCCGAGAACAAAAAGTCCAGTTCCTTCTCTCTGGCGATGGCCCTGCCTACATGCATTATATTTTTATACTCATATTTCGTAAATCATCGTTTTGTTATCGAAGGTTGTTTCCATTCAACACGAATTTGTCGGTGGAACTGGGCTTGTTGTACATGAAACAACGCGAATACGATCAAGCTTTTAACGTTCTCGGAAACACACTTTGTCAGGACCCTGAAAATCCCAAAGCACTCTTAACGCTAGCAGCCGAAATGCAGGTACCATTATATTAGATTTACCGTCTAAGTAAGTTATAATGTTGGCTTATAATTGAATCATTTCCACGACAGAGAAACTGTGGATACGACGAGGCATTGTCTAAGTATACGAAGGCAGTTACCGACTTATCAGAATGTTCCGAAATGTGGAACAATATCGGCATGTGTTTCTTTGGCAAACAGAAATACGTTGCGGTAATTGCATTAGTACAATTATTTGTTTGAAGTTGGTAAAAAATATTGCTTACCTGCTACATGCATATTACTTTGCTCAATGTTAAATATATTAGTGTACTTATACTTATAAACCTACTTGGCGACCTCAGTGACGACGAATTTAAAACATTTTGATTCATACATTTTTTCTTTCATTTATATTAATGTACGATTTAGTAAAATTTTTATTTATATATTTTTTTTTAATTAAATTCACAATCTGTAGAAAAATGATTACAATAAGCAAATTTAATATTTATAAGAGTAGCGTGTTGAGAAAAAAATAAATCGAGAGTATCTACATACAGATAGGTACATTGGTACATGAATATGTCTTGTTTCTACTGAATATAGTTGACATAAGAATGTCGATGTCAATTTGGTATTAGATACGAGGAGACGAGGATTAAACTGTAGGTAACTTTTTTAACACGTGTAAAAAATAAACAAGTTTCAAAGACAGGAATTATTTATTGAGTATACATTTTTTTAAATTTTTAATTTAAACGACAGAATCGTCATTTACACTACTCACATCGATGAACAAACTATTAACCAACGTTAGTTATATTTAGGGACGTTGCGATACTGTCGATACCAGTAAAATATCGATACTTTTCTTTCGATACAAGTACTTTTTGTATTAATTCCATTGATAAAAAAGTACTAGTATCGAACGAATAGTATCGAATCATTTATTTACCACCATATCGATTTAAAAGTATTGAACATAAAATGTGAGCTCACGGCCAAAAAAAGAATAAAATCATCATTTACAAACGATGAATTATCTCTATATCTGTCCATCCCCGTGTCTCCACAGAAGTCAAATCCTTTAGAACTTTGGGAAGACATGAAAACAGTTTTGTCTCATGTTATATAAACAATCAAGAATATCTTTCACTATGGTTGCAACATCGGTTCCATGCGAAAGTTTGATTTCAAAAACCGGACAAATTATGTCAAAAACAAAAATCCGTCTAACAGGTTCTCGTTTAGAAAAAATTTTACTTTTAACAGATCTACCCGAAGATCAATGGTTTTAAGTTATAAATATTTTTACTATTCTTCTTTTCAATACCTACTTTATAATAATATAAATATAATACGTATCAATATAATGTATATATTATTGTATACAATAAATGAAACTAAAGCCTGCAGTTAAGCTAGGTTTACATTGGTAGAGTATTTGGTATAGTACGACGGTAGAGTGAATACTCTACCATTTCTAGCATAATATAAACACTCAGGAATAGTATACGAGTAGATAGAGTACTAAAGATAGTAATCGGTATAGTAGAGTAGTTAACCACTGTGGTAAAGTACACTCTACTTGATTTTACCCCCACCACCGTTTTTACTGTACTCTACCACAACTCTACTGGTGTAAACAGTCTAGTTTTGGTATAGTAAAGTAAAATGTTGTTGATACGCGAACCCGCACATGTATTCATATTTAAGTTTAAACTTTGTATACATTTTTAATTGTGTTTATTGTTTTTAAACCTTATATAATATAACTATTCTATATTTCTGATTGTATTGTACTTGACATGATCATTTATTTCATTTTATTTCATTATAAAAGTGGTTTAATAATTTTTAAAAATGAACCCAAATTCGTTTTTCTTCATTACTCTCATCAATGAATTCTAAAATATCGTTTACTAACGCAATTTTAACCACTCGAAGGCATTTCTTTAATAATTTTCGACAATGACGACGACGTGCGATATCCATATTTGTTTATTTGATGTTTTGAAGTTGATCAAACCTCACCGTGACGGCGAGACTTTACATATCAACTGCACTCTCTTCTAGTAAATACTCGTGTAAACAGTTACTCTACTAAAACTAGTAAAGTAGAGTGAGTAGGCAAAATAGTAGGCTAGTGTACTCTACCAAATACTCTACCAATGTAAACCTGGCTTTAAGAACGTTGAGATACTACCGATACTTATTTTTATCGTCAATACATTTATTATACAACGGGCTATACCTAATGTTACTAATAGATCACAAGCCACCGCGATTCCGATACCTAACGTTCGTATAATCGCTAATTTCCGACGCATACACACACGCACACGTGAACGCACTAATGACGTCATGGTTACATTTTCAGTATCGGAAAAATTAACAGAATGACCCCCAGCCATAAGACATATACATTTCAAAATCAATTGGTAACACCTTTTTTGTTAATTAAGTAGATTTTTACATAATTTTCATTTTAATCTGCGTGGCAGATTTTTCGGGAGGGTAGCAATTAATATATGAGAAATGGACATATGAGATATTAAAGTATTGCTATGTGTGCATACATGAGGACGAAAAAGATGGAGTCTATTGTTCGCCTTTTGTCTAATATTATACCTAAGTATTTTATTTCGTATCGGACAGGGGGTGTTATCCATGATTAATTGTGGTCACTCTCGGGAAGATCTCTTTCGGGTGAAAGTGACTTACACAAATTTTTTGGTATTTAATTATATTTTCCATTTTTTAGTCCGTGTATCGATTTTTTTTGCGTAATCCTGTAGTGTTTTTTGAGACTTGGTTAGGATTTGCACTAGAGACGAGAATCACGTTATCATCAGCGTATGTAGAAAGACGGGTGTTAATAGATTTAGTAAACTATCTGAAAAAAAATGTGTATAATAATTACATTAAGAATTAGAAAAACTTACTTATCTACCAATTAATTTTGTCATGATGTATTAAAACCTAAAATATGTACCCATATATACAGTGTGATTCTTTTAAAGTTAACATTAAATAATTCTGTCTAGTGACATCGGATTAATATGCGGTTTTCGGGAGGGGATAGGGGATATATAAATGGGCGATGGTAAACTCTCCCGATTTTTAAAAATAGTAAACTCTCCCGGGTTAATATTATGTTTACCTGAAGTAAATGTGTAAATTCTCCCGGGTCAACTTTATAGTTACATTCGCATTTAAATTCATATTTCTCAAGTACTCATCCATCTTTATTTATATTCATTAATGCTCTAACGGATTTTCAAACTGAAATATACGTTAAAATTCAAAGTTGCAATAAATTAAATAAATCAAGTAAAAATATTTATACAAAAAATAAAGAAAAAAATATATCTCAAAAAATATTAGATTATAAAGAAAAAAAATAGATTCCCTAACTTTTTTAAAATCTGTATGTTCTTATTATCAAAAACAATAATTTTAACATTTTTACGTATATTTTGTATTTGTAACTTATATTATTATTATTATTATTACTGACTATTTTTAAAAGAAATTTAAATGTATATTGGATTTTTGGAAATTTTATTTTTTATTGTATTTTGACTATGTTCATAGCAGCGAAAGACATTAATTTATATTGTTATTATTATTATTATTATTATTATTATTATATATGATTGACTATTTTTAAACGCAACTTAAATGTATATTAAATTGAATTTATGATTTTTACTAGACCCGGGAGAGTTTACATGTTTCTGTCAGGTAGTACTGGAGTAGACCCGGGAGAGTTTATATGTTTCCGTTAGGTAGTACAGGAATAAATCCGGGAGAGTTTACACGTTTCCGTCGGGTAGTACTGGAGTAAACCCGGGAGAGTTTACCATCGGGAGAGTTTACAATCGCCCACATAAATACACATTTCTTGATGATTTTTACATTTTTAGATCTTTCCGTGTGCGCATGTGCAATACAACTTGCATTTTTTTAAATGACAACTGGTGTTTTGAATACCAAATACAGATAGACCGAATTTTTTTAAGTCGATTTGGTCCTTTTTACCATAGCTCTAAAATCAAAATTGACTAAATGGCAACGAGTCAAAGTTTCGATTAAAATTATTGAATTTTTCAACAATCATACTAGAATTTTATGAATTATTATGAAATTTTAAGTATTTTTTTAGTATCCGTAGGTTTAGTAATTAAATTCGAATTACTACGAAGCAAATTTGTATAAATTATAAAGAATAAGAAATAAATACTAATTAATTAAAAATAAATAAATACTAATTACTAAGTACTAAAAATATTGATAATAACATAGGTAGGTATAAGTTCAAAAATAAACATTATTCATTCATTCATTTCAATTAAATAATCAGATAAACCACTTAAAACATAAAAACCTTTAACTTATAATTAATTTTGTCACCTTTTAATAAATTATTTTCATACTTTGTGAGTAGTATATTGAATTTGAATGAATATTTTATACTGTAACATCTAAAAACTTGATTAAAGAAATTTAAACAAAATAAATATAGGTATATTTATTGATTTTTAAAAGGAAAATTGTTGTTGCTGAAAAAAAAACAATAACTATAAATTGTATATCAAAATAAATAAAACCATAAATAGCATATTATTACATTTTAAGTTTTATCGTATATTGAAATAAATTATTTTCTGGCTGGCTTTTTTTACGGTTACACAATACAAACATAAAAAAATTGCCATACAATTTTTTTATACACATACATACGAGAACAACGCATTAACTATAAATATTAATCGACAGGCTATCAGTTGTTTAAAACGTGCTGTCTACTTGCATCCGTTTAATTGGATCGCTTTGTACAATTTGGGTCTTGTGCATCTATATACCAAACAGTATGTTTCGGCGTTCTTATTCCTGTCTACTTCGGTGAAACTAAATACAAACCATGCTAGCACCTTTATGCTCATTGGACGTAAGTCAATCAAAACTATTATTAATTCACTTTATATTAATCGCACAGCTAATATTATTTTATTAGAAGTTTTTTTTCCCTCAACTATTTCAAAGTATTCCAATAAATAATTGCTCGTAGATGGTCGGTACACAACTACCGTTTATGTTTCTTATGATTTAACGCATAAACATTAAACGCATAGATACACCTACACATCTCATCATACTCTATTGTTGATAATCCATTAATAATTAGGTAGTTATTAATTGCAACTATCGGAAACTTACATCAAATGGTAAAAATATACAAAAGATCGTACAAAATAATGTGGGGCAGAAAGAACGTCGGTAAAAATTGTATAACAGACGTTCAAACCAAAGGCTGATAACAACTAGAACACAATATCATTATTATTATTTTTGTTGTCAGCAGCAGCTCCTGAGGTTCATATAAGGCGGTGCAGAATTAATTTGTAAGATACCTATATAAACGCGTAAAAAATTATTAGTTTTGTTATTGTTAGTTCTAGGTGCTTAGGTGTAGTTAATTTTTTTTAAGTTTTATAAGCTCTTCGTCACGGTAAAATAAAAATAACTTATTATGTATGAAACATAAACACAACATTTTTATTTTCACGACGGACGTGATACGTAGAGCAATATAAATAAGTCCGGTGCACACATTGATTGTGCTCCAAACTATTATGTATTACTAATCGACATGTCTGCACATGTAGACAATTTTTGTACGGCCGCCCGAAGCTCAACGAATGTGTGCTCCGTTAATTGTTTAATCGCTAATAGATATACTTCTCAACACGAAAAGCTGCAAAAACTTTTTCTTCAGTAATATTTCTGTTGACTACAGACTATGTGCATAATAACCAATTGTAATTTATCACAGGGATCTTATAATTATGTATATAATTTTTTTGGGTGGGTTCCGTAATCTTGGCACCGTAACACGAGCCACCAATGCGCGTTGTAGTAGGTTAGGTTAGGTATAGTACGATATCAGTTATATTGTAAAATGTTTGCTAGCCTAATCCCTTTGTCCGTCTCACACACCCTACAGTATAGTTATGATTTATTTGGTTCATTAATTTTACTGTTGTTTTTAATCTTCAGTGGCATTAAACAATATGAACGACACAAGAAATGCAGAAAAAGCCTATCGTAAATCCATAGAGATAAAATCTGACAATCCAGAGGCTCTAATAAATTTGGCAATTTTATACGTCAACCAAGGGAGAATGGTAGATGCCGAAAAATATGTCAACGCTTTTCAAGAAGCGTGTCTTTCCTGCAGCTCGATCGACAAAGAAGTAATGTAAAAATATTTTGATTATATATTTATATATTTATTCGCAGAGTAAGAAAATGTGTACGCACGCCGCGCCATACATATCAGCACTCGTTTTAACTTCGTCCAGCGACCTAACTACATGATGTCAGATAAATATATTTTCACTGAAATCACTAATTACTAACTGTATAGAACCATTCGATTATCAATCATCGAATACATCTCGCCTAATGTTATATTTTTCATTGAAATGCCTTATTTTATCGTGATTTCTTATAAAAGATCGCGTATGTAGATGGACTTCTCGGGTACTTGCGTGGACGAATGGTTGGGTACGAGGATGTTGAAAGTAAATTCTGTGGCTCAAACTTTGAAATTGCTCCAAACTAATTATTTATTGATAGATTTCAAATAAACTTAATTTAACAATATTATAATATATAATACATAACTATTTTTAACAAAACGTGAAAATAAAAATATTGAATAATGTATTGAGTATTATTTAAAAAGGAATGAAAAACGTATAGTCGCGGATAGACCGTAGTCGTCTGCACTCTGTAGCGATAACGTCTTCCTCGGTTAAATACGGTGATGGATACGTATAATGAAATAATAATATAATGGTTATTTCCAATACATAGCTGTCAATCACAATATCTTTATAAGTTGAGTTTTACCGATGGAAGATAGTGGGTGAAGGAAATATTTCGCTTAGGAAATACATTTGTCGCCTGTCAGTTTGGTAAAGAGGTGTATATGATTAGTGTGTTTCGTTTGTATACCAAATAAACAAAGAGAAATAAGTACAGTGAACTTCTAGCTGCCAATAATAAAAATAATAATAATCCATCGAACCGAAGAAGTGCACGTGTATACGATAATCTTAATGGGTTTATATTTTCAATGGAATGAATTACCACAGTACTTTCAACTGAAATTACGGCGACCAAACGGGTTAATTTAAAATTTCAAAATGTAATTCTTCTAATTATGCAGTTATATTCATGAGTATCTAAGGAATGATTATGTATATTTATGAAACATAATTATTGATTTTACTCTTACAAAATATACAATGCAATTGATAGAAGCATTGTTGTTTAATAAATCATAATACCATAATTTTTGTTTAATTCAGTTTACATAATTAATTTTTATACCAAAACGCTTAATATTATAACATGTTGTTATTAATAATTCTATTAACACGATACCTGCTAAAATATCATTATTATCTACAGTTTAACTATAACAGATTAACTTATGATTTTAATATATTTATTCATCGAGTTTCACGTTGTATCTATATTATTTTATTATTTGGCCTATTTGGCCTAATGACAAATATTACGAATATATTAGCTGCACATAATTGCACAATTTTCGTTGCTATTCGGTTAAAATTTGTGTTCCGCAATTGTAACATTTACGAATTTTATAATTTCTAACTCAATGTGGTTTCAAAAATAATTATTAATCGTGCAATAATTCACGGACTTATTTAGAAAGAAGCTAAACCTATATGAACTATACAAAAAAAGACATTGTACTTAATTATGTATTAAACATTTTAAAAATTGAATGTAATGATATTGAATTGCAAGACATAATTAATAGTGTGAAAAACAATTTAAATATATAATTTTTTAACAGGTAATATACTTATTTTACTTTAATGTATGATTAAGGCATTAATTATGTTTTTGAACATTAAAATGTTTCGATAAATGGAATTCTTATTCAAGAATTATGAAAGAAAATCACAATTGGCTTAAGACGCATATTAATTTTTCTGATACTGCGTACAAGTGTAAACTCGAGCTACAAAGTAAGTACTTTTTATTCAAATGTATATAATGAATAGAGCTATGTATTCTAACTTTATTTTGAGTTATACTTTATATTTAATAATATATTCAAAAACATTATACTTGTTATATTTTAGAGGTAACAAACTGCAGTAGTAATAGACCAATCAAATACTTCAATATTTGCCCTGAAAAGTCTAAAAGAAGAAAAACATTATAACTGAGATTTTAAGTGCCGTGAATACAACTTACACATGCAGCGTCTTCTAGTTTATTTAATGAAAGTAATACTGAGGCTGGCACGTTAATTAAATAAATTATAATTACACCCTAAAGAATAAAAAACTTTTAAAAAATGGAAATACCCAGGGCAACTGAAAATGTTTAAATCAAACCAAAATGTCACCCGAAGAAACTCTAGCATATATCATGGAATGTAACATACCAGCGAACAAACATAATGAAACTTGTGAAATAGCATTGAAATATGAACATGACATTTTCCCATTACATAAAAGTATTCTCGTAGCAAAAAAAAAACACATCCGTTTATAATTAATGCAATCGAGATCGAATGTCTCACCAATCTATCCAATCGCTACTCGATTTACATCATCTAGATTATTAATAACTATTAATAAAAACTTTAAAAAACTAAATTTTTTATAATTTTATTATTAAATGGAGTACGGATGATTTACTTCAAACAACTTATAAATAAACGTTTGGGAGCGAAAATAACTATGATAAGTCTCTTATGTATAACAATAGTACCTCTTCAGATCTTTCAGCTAATATGAAAAAATTCCAAACCATCCAGTAGTAGATTATGTCAACCTATTTACCTAATTTTACTATGGAAAAAGAGAAACACTAGACACTATTAAAGAACAACAAAACAAATATCCAGGCTCAATGAAAATGTTAGTAAGAATATAATTATAAAATGCAAACTACAAATGTTAATGGTAAACGGTAAGATAATTTTTATTAATTTATGTTTACGTTTATATTAAATTATACTTTAAAGTGATAGTTTATGATGCTTTTTAGGTTTGTAATGCGTAAGTGCAACACTTCTTTGTCACAATATTTTATTTGCCATTCAAACATTTCTGAAACAAATTATATTAAAAAAATAAAGGAAAAATGTGAAGAAGAAAACGCACTCCTATTTGGATTGAGTCCTCTTTATTGTCGAATTAAATTAATAGAGTGCATTTTTCACATAGTACATTGTATCAACATAAAAAAATTTCTTCTAAATCTGATGACAAAGATAAAATAGAAAAACAAAAACAAAAAAATTCAGAAATACTATGGTTAAAAAACTGGATTATTGTTGAATAATCCAAAACACGGTTTTGGAACCACTAATGATAGTATTATGACAAGGCAATCTTTTAGTAATCCACATCTAGCCTCTCGAATAACACAAGTCGAGGAAAATTTAATAAATCGTTTTGCCACTATTTTAAATGTTCTTGCAAGTGGATTTGAAATCAATTATGTTACTTTTGAAAAATGATGTACAGAAACAGTAGAGTATTATGTTCAATTTTATCCTTGGTACTACATGTCTACTTTTCATAAGAAATTTTGGAAGTATGAAATAAAGACGTACGTAATTTTAATCTGAATCATACATGCAAGTTATCGCGAACTATTAAAATTATAAATTTGTTTTAACGTTCTTTATCTACCCTGTAATATGCTTTATATAAAAAAAATTAAATAATTTAACAGAATAAATGTAAAATTATGATTATTTCGAAGGAATCTACTAATAGTGAGCCTTCTAGTAACACGGATGATGATAATAATTAAATATAAATATTAAGTTACTTAAATAACTATATTATTTTGGTTGTAATATTTTAATGAATTGAAAAATGTATTAAAATGTTGAATTATTTTTTTGATTTTTTTGAAACAGTAAAATTTGATTTCTTAGTTTTTTGTGGATTTATCAATGTATTAGTAGAAGATATTATTATTGTTATTAATATTATTATAATTTATGATTAATAGAGTTACTGACAAAAAAATTGGTTAAATGGTTCAAATTGTATGCAACTAAAATATTTCGACCGTCTTTTTTTATTTGGAAACACTGAGCGGTAGGTTAAACGTTTTTACTTTGTATAAAAAACAATTAAATTTTGTAAAATTTAAATAGGAAAAGGAGAATCGCTATATAATATTAATCAAATAGTTATTATATATCATATACTTATAGAATTTTTATTCGATAGTAAATATTGTCTGGTCAGTGATAAGAAACGTGATTCCGTGATTCATTTGGTGTTCTTGTGCAAAATTAGAATTATTCTGCTTACATCCCTTATAGACTCTGTATCATTTTGTTGATGATCAATGGTAAGAAAAGCACAATAGCCGAACTCGCGAACAACGATCCGATGCGATTGACCGGCTTTGAAGCTATAAAACGATTAAGTGAACGTGACCAAAATATTGTAATACGCATTGTCGTCGAAACTACTCGTCAGTGGCGTAGCTAAATATTTTTTCTGTGTAGACTCGATATTTTGATGGGAAAAATTAACAGTAATTATTTCTTATATTAAAATGTTGTTAATAAATAAAAAAAATAGACAAAATATTATAATTTATAAACGCGTATATTTTGAATTGTACAAACCACTATCGATAACTAAAATGTAATTTATCCACAAAATAAAAAACTTAATGAATTTTAATAAAAAATGAGTATATCAAAGCCCAAGAGTCCTATGCCTACGCCATTGTGTTGTTTTTTTATACTATACAAACGGTCGTATCAGACCTTTTTTAATTGTTCTGCCAACGCAATACATTTTTTCGGCATACGGTAACATGTCCATCGCGCCCCAAAATCTTTCGGTATACGTTTCAGCCTCCTGCAGTAATATAAAAACGAGCAAATTTAAACAGTGTATAAATAATAGTAATAATGATGTTTGTATAATTGTATATTATTTAGAACACATATTCTCGTGTCATATACGCGTGATAATTTTTTTTACTGTTTGCATCTATTACCTGATCCCAGATAATAATTAGATGAATATGTGGGCGTCTAACGAAATAAAATAAGACAATTCGGTTATATAATTCACCGCATTACATTCTGAGGAAGTAAAATCGGTATAGTGGTCCCACGATAAAAGTGAAAAAGCTTTTTAGAACAATCTATGTGTATACCTGTACAATGTGTTCATATCAATTATACAACTTATTATTATCGCCTCGTGGACTACTCTACATAATAATAATAATAATAATAATCAGAAATCTGTTATGATTTCTTCGTATGACAGCCAATAACAACACACATTAATAATTAATGATCATGACAAGGATATCTGCCATCAACGTTATTCTTATCTGTTTTTTAAATGACAAACAGTGGTGCTTGTAAGGTTCAAAATAGTGAATGAATACCGACTTTCGGCGGCACACGTTCCAACGCCAACGTTGGATACTAACATTCGTCGATCTACGTGTGACGTGCGGCTACACGATATGTCGTACTACCGTGTGACCAACGTTGGAAGGCATTGGACGCAGCGTGTAGCACCGACTTAAAACTAATAAGAACTTAGACTAATAATGAGAAAATTTCTATGCTTAGCTATTCTTATTAATTTATATATATTGTCCCCTCCTGTTCATGACTTCTGTATCCACCCTAGCCATTAAGTACAAATTTCAATTTTTAATTTAGTACACGTATTCATTGATTAAATGTAGGTATATGTATATTTAATCAATGATGTACCTATTATATTTACACAGCATATTTTTACAAATTATTACAATGGAGACATTAACATGCGCAGACCTTTTTCGTGGAATGCATACAATACTTTTGGGCCCTATCTAACCAAAACGTGTGGGTCTGTTTAATAAATTATAATATGTAAATAATTAAATAAAAATAAATTGAATTTCCTAATTAATATTATGGTATATTAAACCTAATGAATATTTTTTCCTTGAATCTCGTATAGTTTTCTCGGATAGCTTCATTTATTTATGATTTGTATTGTAGTAGTCAATTGTAGCTATTATACTACTGTATTATCATAATAAATTTTTACACGAACATTCAGAACATTTCGTTATATTTTTTTTTTTTTTGACGAAACATTATTTATTTTTTACCAACAATTTTAGAATAAATTACATTTAATTCGAGCAACATCACTTAAAACACGAGCCTCTTACTCTTAAACTCACAACATTTATAACATTTAGGGAGATTTCCGTGCACACCTAGCACCTCCAGAGCGCACTCCTATGAATGGGAATAGTCAAATATATGGAAGTGTACATCTGGAGTGTAGGATTTATCTAATGAAATACTGGCTCGTTTCTATATCTTAAAGCATAATGAAATATATGTGAAGTATATGACAGGAATATTAAATAATCGTTTATGTCACACCTACCCTAGATAAGCACGAGTGTACGATGTTATAGTATTATAATGATTGATAACGGCTCACCCCCACGAGTCGAATGATATAATCAACACTGTATTACATAAATAGTTCACAACCTCGGTACCAAATATAATCGGTTATAAATTCGCAAAGGCGAATTTAAAGGAATAACAGTTGAGAGCGAATTGACACTGTAGTATTGATTCATTTTAAGAATACTTAATAATACAATTCAGTTTTCTTTAACATTTTGTAGAAAGGACAAACAAAATATTGTTTATATGATTGGTTTGAATGGAATGTACTTTTCACATAAATAACGTATCTTTCCAAATATTATTTTAGGACATATTTTTCGGACTAAACAATAGATTTAATTAGATTACGAAGTCCGTATATTTTCCAAACGATATAAATGCACTTAAACAATATTCTTCACCGAACTACACATAACCTTCTGTTTGTTTGACTGATAAGTTCATTGAAAAAATTGTTGCTTTAAATACTTAAGTGCAATTCGCTTAATAAAAAATTGTAACGCGTCATACAGTAATGCGTAACTATTAAACATATTTTTGTAATTGAATACTTACATAATCATCGTCGCTGTATTCTGGATTCATCTTGAATTCAGAAAACCTAATGAGAAAAATGAAAAATGTTAGTAAAATGTAAAACTAACATTTATTTAAATATATAATAGATAAACAGATTGATTGTTTGGCAACGGTATACCATACAATATAAGTCTAGAATTATATATAGGTAGCGAATATTTTGAAAAAGTTTATTGATTTGTTGAGTTGAAATCATTATAATTTTCAGTAGTGTTCAAACATGTACAGGTATATATATTATACATGTACGAATAGTGGCGAGGTGAACTTTCTGTACCAACTTATGAGGCCAATAAAATTTAAGATACCCTCCACCAGGATCAGCGTTCGGTTGGAGGGGGGTATTACTAAACATTGTATCTATTGATCAAGTATCGTATATACGATTTAAATGTATCTGAATAATTAGCATTTATTATAGTTGACGTATGTCACATTGTTACAATTATGTAAGTGTTACAGATCCGCAGAGCCACCCATCTATCTATTCACAAAAATTGAGAGACCAGAGCCTCTCAAAAAATCTCTTCACCACGCCACTGTATACGATTGTATAAATTGAAATTTGTTAGAGCAATCAACTTTCTTTCAATTTTTTTTTATAATCATTAAAACCTCATTTTCACGCATGGATGTGCTATATTTAATTTTTAAAATCGATTGAACTTTTCGTTGATTGTTAAAAAATATAGATTTATAATCATTGAAAGTGGTACTACAATAAAGAAATTATTCATGAAAATTGTGAAGATCAAATTTTTATTATACGTCTTTATTTTACGTTACCGTTACTATTCATTTAAGATTACATTAATTTTTTTATGTAAAAGTTTATAAAGTTTTTAGCTAGGCAATTTGAAACTTGTCTAAGTCTAGGTCTCTAACATGCGATAGAATAGTAAAACATACCATCGATCGATTCGTGTTTTGTTATTAACAGTCACTATTACCGTTGTTAGCTGTATAACGACTTATCAGTTATTATTTTCAGATCATCGAACTAGGGAAACAAGTGTCGAGTGCTTTAGAGGGACATCGTTTAGCCGACAATGAAACCGCGTTAGAATGATGCAATTATTTTAAATTTATCAAACACAACAAGACATTCAATACGTGACGAAAACGTATCGTGCATCGGATCGGACCAAGAAAATATTACCATGTGGACTTTACAAAAAATATTGTTGAACCGGATCTATTTTTTTTTAAATCTAAAATAAAAACAATAATTGCTTGTTTTTTTTTTTACACGATTTAGATAAGTACATAACAAAAACAATTATATTCAACCCAATACAAAGAAGCACAGTTAAATGTAATTTTCTAACAATAAAATATATGTTTTATATTAAGCCTTTAATACACTTTTTAATATTCTTAATTCATAAGCGATGACAATGAAAATTATGAATAGTTTAAATAACATTTAATAAATGTTTAAATTAAAAATAAAGTTTTACTTTACATAATATTTCGAAAAAATGTTTAAGCTCAAATTGTATTATAAATACGTACCTATGGTCTGTTTTACGATTAGATCACGAATCGCGACATTGAGCACATCACAAATAGATGAAGTTTATGCAATCAATCATTTTGCGTGTAAGGTATCCGTCATGGATAAAAATTATTACAAGTTTATAAGCCACGTTTTGTTCGGTTTTTACGTTATATTCACAGTTTCAGAAATCGATTTAGGAGTGGTAGTAGTTATTCACAAAATTTAATAATTATGTCTCATACAATTTCTCTTTTTAAAAAGCCAATCAATGGGTCACTTACAACGCAAATTTCACTTTATAGTATAATCGAGAAGAGGCTCTTTCAAGGCTGATTTTGTATACGATTATACTATCGATGAAATGAATTCGGATAGAGGACATCGCACTGCAAAGATGAAGATGATGGTAAAAAGTATTCACACGATTTTATGATTGTCTTCTTTTTTGGCGTACAATTGGCGTAGCAAAGCTGATACATACACATAGCTTAAGACAATTCAAATCATGGAGTCCTATTAACTAATTAATAGGTCCATACCATGGACCTATTAATTAGTTAATAGGTTCATGATAAACATAGTTTATATTAAATCATAGAGCAATCTCAATCTGTATCATAGAGTAATATTATCTGTATATATACATAAGATTAATATAAATTAATATAAGATTAATATAAATTATATAGATACATTAACATAGATCACATATATACAAAGCATAACCTTTTAAAATACATATATTACGGTGCAGAATAACAACTGTTATCTCGGCCGAGTAGAGAATCTGAGGAATAGGAGGGTGTAGGTTAGTAATTCAGTATACGTTTGGTTTTTACTTTTTAACACAATCTATCAAGTAATCAAACTTAAATCTCGCCGCCAAAAAATACAGATTTGTATTTATGCGTTACATTTAGAATTCTCGAATGTTTATTATTATAGACCAACAGGGCAGGTATACCAGGTATACGTGTATAATAATGGTAAGCCGGTACTTATTTTTAACTTTATTGACTTGGACGAAATTAAAGTCGGATATTTCGACACAATGAATAATCACAATGGTACATACTTGACTACCTATATGGTCCGAATAAGAATTTTTAGACTTTTTGTTTTGAAGATTTTCTAAGTTTTTCTCCCACAGAAGAGAAAATAATCGTTTTGAATAAAACCTAACATATTGTTGCAGTGGTGGCTTTTAGGGGGAGCATAGGGGCCATGCCCCCCCCCCCAAGACGAGACATCTTACCCTTTATTTCGTCAAATATTTCATTGATGTAGTTATGCATATGAATAATTTGTATAAATGTATAATATTATTGAACAGTATGCACACAACTGCAATCGCTGTAGCATATTCATTACAACAGCGAATAATGTAGGCCATTTAAAATGAGTAAAAGACCTATAATAATGCAGTGTGATTATTAATGTTTGAAACCCATACAGACAGACAGGAGATGGAACATAAGGCGTGGACTTAAACAAGCGTAAACAAATACAACGAACGAATAAGTACATATTTTTTTTTATTATTATTAAATACAGTTACATTATGTTAATAAAGTTTCATTAAAATGATATCATATATTATAAATTATAAATACTTTTAAGGTTATGACTTGTACAAACTTGATGTCACCAATGATTTCTGTACATGTGATGAAATCGAATAATGACGAACGTATGAGATATACGAAAGAGTGAGAGAGAAATAGCGCATTACAAATAATTGGGACTGGGTATCACATTTAGTACATAATGTTTACACAAATATAAATACATTGTAAATATTAATTAGTTATACATTTTGTTTAAAAATATAACTCATATTTCGGACGAGTTATAAAAATATAAGATTGTCCTGAAGGGACAGACGTGAACTATAATACTATACAAATTATAATAAAAAATACGCTTTACCAATTTAAGTACTTGAAATATCAAGACAATACACAACTTAACAAACATTTAATATATAGATTATACATGTATATCATGGAGATATTTTGTGATTAATGTACAATTAATAATCCAATGTTTGATGCAATGATGCAGAGGCACAACCAGATATTTTTTAAGTGGAAAGGGTTATTGGAAGGAGTATATTATAAATACTGATATGAATTATTGTTAATTTAGTAGTATAATAATAATAAAATATTTTGTTTAGAACAAATGCATATTAAAAAAAAATTCTTGTGTTGTATTTATACATAACTATATCATATTTTCTCCTTGGATATTTCACTAGTATTGTACACAAATTTTACCACTATTTTCAATGCGAGTATATACTTAACATATATTTAAGATACATATTTTATCTGAATTCTTTATTGTTACAATACTTTAAAAGTTTATATTTGGTATTTGAATGATATTTCACAACACTGTTTTCCGTATTTATTATATTTATTTTATGGTTAAGATCATGATGTAAAAGAAAAACAAAACAAAAACACCATTTAAGTTAAAATAATTTCATATTTCCCAAACATTTAACGCCCATATAATAAAATAATATTCTACCACATTTGGTCAATAAAATAACATCAATATACGTTGACCCTACACCATATAATATTAATGTTAACATTAAATAATAGTATTGAAACTTTAATTTATTTTATAATACAAATCACTGATTAGTGAAAACAAAAAATTCATGGTAAGTACAACATGGTAAAAACAAGTTAAAACAATTGAATAAAGAAACACAAAATGTCACTTTACAATTTATAATTAATTTCATTTTGGTAAGTACCTAAATAGAAACATTAAAAATTCAATTTTACATTTAATGCAAGATAACAATTTAATTTCATAAAAAATATTGCAACATGTTTTGTTCTAGTTTTTTCGAAGTGTAATTATCACACTATGTATATAGTAATACAAATAAACAAACTATAAAATGAATAAAATTAAATATCTTAAAACTACTTTGACAACAAAATAAAATTCATCAGTGTATAATTATATTGCACATAAGAAATTGGCTGCCATTAATGGGAACAATTGTAAAAATGGAATAGTTGTCATATAAATAAATAAATAAAATTTAATGCGCAAAAGAATTATGGCACCATTATTTATATTTATTGAGCTTGCAAGGAACAAAAGACAAACTTATGTTTATGTGCCGTTGGATTTTTATTGATAATGAAATTGATCATATTAAAAGTATTTTCCAAAAAATAATACTAATAATAATTGCATCACATATATAATTATGTTATACATCTAACAATACTAAAAGAATAATGTTGAATAAATAAAATATGTAACCAAAAAAATTTTCAATAAATAAATCACTATTATTCAATACTCATAAAGCCAAAAAAATAAGTAATATTAAAGAAAATATTAAAAATTAAACTAAGGTTACAAGAGAACCATTAGGACGGCAATTCAATGCATAATATTAACAACCGGATGTTCAAAAACAGGACGGATATTGAAACCACGGTTTTAGAGGGACTCAATAATTATGTAATGTCAAGACTTAGTTCAATAAAATAAAAAATGTTTAAAGGACGGTTTACACATATTTAAATCAACCTTACTCACAAGAGGAGAAATATCACAAATGATATTAATTGTTAATTTTTTTTTTGTTTTCATACAAATAATTATACTAAATATACATCTTACCAGTCTCGGCGTTGGGTCTGATTATACCTTTTAGAAGTTTTTGAAGGTGTAGATGAATTGGGTGTACCCATTGATCGTCGGACATTCTTCATTTCTCGATCCATTTCAATTTCTTCTAACCGTTGAGTGACCATCAATTTTTGTTGCACAGACAATCGTAGAAGTTGATTAAGAGTCTTTTTTTCTTCTTCAGCAGCTGCTAATTGTCTTTGTAAGTCATCCATATGAGTTACTTGTTCTTCACAGCGTGCAGCAAACATTGCTCTCAAACCTGCAAATGAATAATTTATTAACATAAAATAAGTGTAATCAATTTTATAAAGAAGCAAATATGAGGGCATTAAAAAGTTAAAGTACTTGAAAATGTTGCAGCATCTTCTTTGAGTGTACGTAACTCATTGCGTAACTTAGTCATAGTTTCTGTTACGACCATTTTTTCATTGTCATACTTTGACTTCAAATTGTTTAATGCTACCTCAGCAGTATTTTTGTTTGTCTTAAGAACCATACGCAACGATGATATTTGTTCTCTTTTCGTAGCTAAAAGTGACTGCAATTTCATTACTTGTTCACGGAGATCAGACAATTCATCATTATTGTCCAACATTAAACTTCTTTGACCTGCAAAGTTATCAATAAATGAATATATGATTATCAATTATCACCAAGAGCACTATATATGACACTATGATATACCGTCAAGATTTTCTCGATTTACAGCCTTAGCATTGTCTACTGACATGTTAACTGATTCTTTGAGCAATTTAATTTGATCAAGAACATTTCTAAGATTTTTTGCTACAAATGAAGCTTCAGTAAGGCTTTCTAATTCTTTTATGAACACATCTGACTTAAGTCTTGTTCGTAATACATCAAGACGGGGATCATTTTCTTCAGTTTCTTTAGCTGTTTTTACAACTATAAAAATATTATAAATATATATTTCACGATACTGTATGATTATTTTGATATATTCTTAACACAACAGTAATTTCACCATACCAGTATTCAATGTAATAGACTTTCCATTTAACACAGACATTTGGCAGGCAAGTTGAGCTAATTCATCAGTAATAACAACAAGATCATTTTGTGCATTATCTAGAGATGCACTAGCATCTGTTGCCAGTTCACCCAATAAGCGTACATTTGACTCGAGTTCCATTGTCTTTTGTTCTCTATCTATTAACTAAGAATATACATAATTATATAATAAATTGTACAAACATATATTAATATTGTAAAAAAAAGGTATTAAAAATGTACAAAAAAAAAAATTAAATAATGCTATACAAATAAGTATATACTTTATTTTTGAGCATGATTAATTCATCTTTCAATGATAAGGTTTCTTCTGATGAATTTAATTGTTTTTCAAGTTCTTCTAAGTCGCCATGCAGCTGATCAATTTCTGTAGAAGCTAAATTAAACCATTGTTGGTAATACTCTAATGAGGCTTTTGAATTTCCATCTTCAACCTAATAATTATAAACCAAAATTAAATTAAAACCCAATAAATATGAGTAAATGAAAAATGTATATAAATTTAACTATAAAATAGTGCATGTTTAACAAAAAAAAACTACCTTATTTTCTGGAACTACTTTAAGACTGGTTTGAGTACCGAGATGCTCTAGAGATCTGATGTGTGATCCAAGTTTATATATACGAGCTGCTAAATTTTCCAAATCTGATTTACATTTATCAGATGCTGATTGAGATTCTTTAAGATTCTGTGTCAATAAACTTTTTTCATTTTCTACTTGTTCTAACTGTTTCTCTAATTTTTTTAACTCATTAAGATGAATCTCACTAAACAAATCATGTTTTCCACATTCTGGTAGTTCCATAGTTGAACCAATATCATTTTCAAGTTTACGTAATACAGGTAGGTCATCTTCATCATCACTACCAACATTTTGGTCTCCACCCATACCTTTATAATTTATAAAATAATAACTAATTAGTATAAGATTGTAAGAAAGCACTACTTCACAACATATCATTAAATAATGTATCATATATTTACAAAGTTTAGTTAAACATTTTAAACATTTTATATATAATACAAGTAACCAACTATTTAATAGTAAAAAAATTGATTTACAAACCTCTAATGCTGAAAGCTAAATTACTGAGATTGTAAACAGATTCATTGTTGATACGTTGATCCAATTCTTTTTTCAGTGCGTATTTAGCTTCACGTTCAGTCTAAAATCAAAGTATTATTGTCTCTTCATATATTTTAACTACTAGATTGTCAGCTTTACTTGTAATGATTGAAGGGCTTCTTCCATTTGTTTTTCAGCAATTTTTTTCAACTTTGCTAATTCATCAACTTGTAAATACAATAGTTCAACATTTTCTTGTAGTCTACGTATTTCATGTTTTGCTCCTTCAAATTCAACCTATTAACATTGTATATTTTTAACTGAAAATTCCATTTACTATGAATTACTTTTGTTAAAACTTACCTGAGAAGATTTTAAATGAGCAATTTGTTTTTGTAATGTGATATTTTCTTCCTCTAATTCTGAATAAAGAAAGTAAATGAGTCTCACGAGATTTCACTTCACGTAGCTCAGAACGAAGCTGTTTACATTCATGGTTAGATTCATTACCCAACCTTGATACTTCATTATTTTCTTGGATAGCTCTGTCTCGTTCAACTCGAACACGTTCTAACTCTTGTCTTAACTACACAAAACAATAAATTGTATTTTTATTATCATAACTAAATGTTTGTTATTTCTGAAACTCACCAATTTAGTATCATTTTCAAGTTCTATAATTGTAGTATTTAATGATGATTCTAAAGCTGCTGTTTCATACAAAAGTGATTCTTCTTGTTCAATGCCAGATTTAGTGGTTACTTTGTGAGAAGTTTGAAATTTTGTCAAAGCCTTAAATTAAAACAAACACATTTTGAAAAAATGTATAGTAAAATGTTATGATTTAAAAACTTATAATTTGGACAAAGGAATTAAACTTTTAATAAAGTGTAATTAAACATAATATGCTATAAAATATTAAGATATAATTTTATATATTTATTACATTTACACATGTAAACCTAATTCGTTAAATAAAAATATTATTTATGAATTCTTACTATTTTTATAAAATATATATATATATATATATGATTGATGGAAATGAAAAATTAGTTAAAGCAACCAAATGTAAAAAGATTATTTCAATGAATAAAACAATAAATCTAATAAAGTTACTTCTAAAATTAAATGATTACTGTTTATATAGTTAAAAAAAATGTTTATACTCAGACTCGATAATAGTAAAACACATATAATAGGTTATAGTCTGTTTAAAATAAAAACATTTAACTGTTTGGTAAATCTATTATTATTTAGAAAAAATATATCTAATTTTAGATTTTAAGTAAAGCTACATAAAAATAAAACATACAATTTAACTAAATGTTAACAATTTTAATTATTTTAAACAATAAAGCATTATAGTAAGATTAATTTAATAAAATATGAAAAAATATAATTTTAATTAAATACTTTTCAAATAATAAGAATTAATGAAAATTGGTATACACTAAAAAAAAAAAACAACTGTTAATATTTAGAAACATATTTTAAAATGTATATAAAATGTAAATAAAAGTCTTTAACATCAGAGTAGTTTATTAAAAATATTTATTTAAAAACCAAAATATAACCTTCAATTATAAATTAACTACACTCTGAATTTTAAACATTGACAAAATGAAATATTAATTGAAATAACTATTTTTTAAAGGAAGTCTAGTTACAAAGCTAAGTATAATTACAAAAATAAAAAAAAATAAAAGATTTAGGTAAATGTATACATAATTATCTTATAATATTCAAAAGCAGAAATAATATAATAATAGGCTATATATACTCATTTTGTCATGAAAAATTATAATGTAATATATAACTAAATATTAATATAATTAAAATATTAATTTAAAATGGAAAATTCTTAGAGTTATAAATGGTAGATATATTTACTATACTCATAGAATTGTATTACTTTTATTGGTTTTATTTATAAAAATTATAAGTCTAATATAAAACAATGGCCTTCAAAACAAATACTAAATATATAACTGCATTATCATTAAATAAATTAATATAAAATATAAATTTCTAAGCAATAAATAATATTACCTCTTGAGTGATATCTAATTCCTGTCTGACATTTTCATACAAATTCTCCAGTTCTTCATACCGTTTAGTTAATGACTGTTTTTCTTCCAGCAGACTTAGACCATAAGTAGCTGATTGGACTTTTTCAGTATGTGCCTGGTCAAGTTCACGGGTAAGCCGATTTATTTCATTCTGTAACTCGGCCACGTCCATGTCTTTCGAAAAAAATTAAATTAAAATAAAATCCAGTGATCAACGAAATTATTTTTGTTCGCAATGCAAGGTAAATACTTACTTGGATTTTGGACTGTTGACACAGCCTACACTTATAATGTCAGAATATACATCCTTACAATTAAAACGTTGTCTTTCTAATTTCTAACAAATTAAACATTGAGAACTACCGTTCAATAAATTAAAACATGAATTAAGTGTAGTATTAAAAAACTAGACATTTTAAGTACTTATTTAGTGAAGGAAAAAAATTACTTTATAATTGTTATCAATATTATCAGTTGGGAACACACGGTAAACGTGTTATTGGTCTGGCGGGTACCTGTTCTACACCTATGTCTGAGAGGTTACAAACCCCGCGTACATAATATCCCAAAACAATAATATTCGTATAATACTCAAGGTAAAATACTCATAACATCGTCACCATCGCGTAATAACCGTATGCTAATTTTAAAAATTTATAATGCACGGAAACGGATTATGGACAATAACATTTATTCATTTATTTCGTGATTTCCCGTTATTCACATGCAAATACATCTACCTCTCTACTCTCGTCCCTTTCAAACAGTTCATAATGTTCTATGGTGTATTATTAGATATTTTTTGTTTCACTATTTTTTAAAATTAATTTTTATTACAATTCACACGGGAAATCGCTAATTATTTGTAGGTAATTTACGCTTTACGGTATGTTCTAAAACAACAAAATATTTTTTTTTCTACTTATTATGTTTATAAAAATAATAGTAGTCTTCTCAATGTGCATTAAGTTTTAAAATCATATAGTTAAAATATATCTGAATAATCCGGTCTCGCCCGAAAAGTTTTTTTAATATTTGAGTTCAAAGTTTTATTTCTTAAGCAATGTCTATTATAATTGTTTTTCGAACAATTATAAAAGTAATAATTACAAATATTTAGTAAATAAATTATACATAGTACCTACACATTTTCGAATCAACATTACAAATGTATTCATATGTATACTTATTATATTCATTATATTATATTGCCCCGTTAAATAAATAAATAAATAAATAAATAAATATTATTATTTAATAAAACAGGATTCTAGACGACGTCTAAGATTGAGGATAACAATCGTATTATATGTGAAATAATTGAATTATCATATACCTACCTAATTGTTAGGCGATTATATTTTATCAGATCTTAAAAATTGGTTTAAATAATAACTAAATGATATGGATAATTCTCGCTCTAATGTCGTTCAGAATGCATTACAGCATAACCAACGTAGATACCCTTCTTGTCAGAATATATGGTCCTATTTTTATTCTCATCGAATGCATTGATATAGATAAAAATTTAGGCTGCTAAATAATTTAAAATCTAAAATAATTATTATTTTCTACTAATTAAAACAGCATTACCAATATCAAACCCACTGGGTTTAAAAAAATCAAAATAACATTTGATTCCATCACTAATGATAATTTGTGCCTGACCATTTTTAGTCGAAAATGGATTTTCTGCTTGTATTCCCTGTAATTTATTATACTCTTTTAATGTGATTAAAATTGATACGGATATTTCCTAATGAAATTTCGAGATGTTGGGTTGCAGTTAAATTCCTCCTGAAATCTCTATTCGCTCTAATTGTTCTGTCTTTGATACTTTTTATTCGCTGTTTTTAACTTGGCGTTATACTTCAAAATCTCTTCTGGTCCTCTTCCTGACAGTCAACAATATATCCCCTTTTCAACAATATATTTTTACTAATATGAAATTCCCTGTTTATGAGATAGCTTATGAAGCACTTATGTACTCTACACAGGTACATGTAGTTGATATCTTCCCAGGTTTCACTTCCATAGAATTAAGGTCTACTTCTCCCATGATAATAAATAATCTCTTCTCGGATTTCATTGGTAATAATTTCATAGATTTTATTGTGATCTATACGGATTGTTTCCCCTCTTTCGACCGGTTACTCTTTTTATATCCCGAAATACATATGTCTTTAAATAGTAATTTGCCTCCTTCACGATTGAACGTTTTGCTATTACAGAAGCACTTACTGTTATCTTGATTTTACCAGTGGCGGTTTTGGGGGTGAGGCAAGTGAGGCGGTGCTTCACTTAAAAATTTAGTAAGAGGAATATGTTTTTTAAACAAATTAGACATAGTATATATTTTTTTCATTTGTATAATATATTATTAATGTTCTGAATTTTGTCATAGAAAAATGTCAAAACAGAATATTAGATTTTAATACAAACATCATTCTGTAGTTAATAGTAATTAATAATATGGTATCAGTTTATACGGGTGTAAGGACTACGCGGAGCACGGGTCACAGGTTGTTTCAGGCTAAAATTATACGCGATTTTGTTGCCCGGTGTCGACTGTGGTCTCGTAATCTTCCAACCGTACCCGTAAGAGCGACCGCTGACGGTGCCTCTCACGTGTAGTTGTATTTAATATTACTGAATAATACGATCCCGCACGCACACGCGCCGTACGCATAGCAAATGCACTTAAAAATAAATTAACATTATATGTTATATAAAAAATTGTTAAAATTAAAATAATTGAATCAATGATTGCAGAAACGTCACGAGTCACTTATTTTATGAAATTGAAATATTAATAAGAAAGTATACTAGTTATGTGTTTCTATGTGCTAAGTGTAAAATTTATAAATTTATATTTAGTGTATGATGTGTTTTAATAAGTATTAATTTTTTTTCACAATCATTTATATCATACAGTTTTTAACAATTATCCAAAAGTTTTTCATGAATTGACTATTGACGTTTCTGCAATCATCGATTCAATTATACCGTGGACACTAATTTATGTTAAACTTTTCATGAAAATATTTATGTTTTACGCTAAATTCCATAACTTTTTAATTTTAAAAAACAACATCTTTTTTTTGTTTAAAACTGTTTTTTTAGATATTAACTAAACTCCAATTTTTTTGTTTTCCGTGCTTAAAGCGATTAAAAATATAATTTTTTTATTTTAATTTATTTTAAGAACCCATTTTATATTCGCTTTCTAAATGTACAGTGTTTGTTTTATCAAAATAATAATCAATAAAAAGTTATTAATTATGCAGAGAATGCATAGTAAGTAATTACATAAAATAATTTTGTTCATACGAAAAATTTGAAACTATTAATTGTTGATACATGTTAACCTAAATATAAGCTGAAAATATATTATTTTGAAATTTTTAATTTATTGGTATAAAATTTATACTATAAATGACCAACAATAATTATATGTAATCATTGCCATATTTACAAAAATAATAATAATAAAATCATGTTTATAACGTTTTGTGAATAACATAACAATTCATGGTTAGTCGTCATTAATCCATGTTAATTTTTAATATCATTCAGCTACAGTCGCAACCGTCATCGGCAGAGTCAATAATACCAATTTGTTTTCGACATAACAATTACTTTTTGCAACATAATAGGTAACATAATCGGTCTTCGTCGGACTACGTGTTTGTACGCATACAATAGCATAATACCACCATTGTATTTGTAATATACTTACGGAGTTTAATTAATAATTATAATTATATTAATTGTATATATTACAAATTAATTAATAATTATAAAGCTTATTAACAATATTTACTGATTTCATACTTTCGTAGGAGTACTTTATACGTGGTTACGTGGACGATATGCTCAAATGTATAATTATACTACCACTGAAGTTACAACCGCAATCAACTTTATTATGATCTCGGTGCACAATCATTAATAAGATATATTTTATATAGTCACTGGTTTTATAAAAGTTAAACATAATAATTATGTTTAACTTTTAAATAATTATTATTGTTATATTGTTGTGGATGAGATTAAAAATAATTTGAAACATTAAAGATTTTAGTCTAGTGAAACGTTTGATAATTTATATTTTTACAACATTTTTAAACAAGATATGTAACGCTATATAAAATTGAACAATTAGTATTTTATCTACACTTTTAGGATAAATTATTTTATTTTTATATTATGCGTGCTCGTGTTTGTTGTGTTGTAGTTTTAAATGATTTAGTAATGTATCGGGACAATCGGTATTCAGAAATATTATTATTATTACTATTATTGTTCATAATTATTTCTTGCGCACGATCAAGACGTATTTTGTTAACGTAGTAATCCTAAAATTATTTCGATTATTTTTCGCACTATGTTGACCATTATAAAACAAAAAATCAAAATGTTTTTTCCATAACATTTTTTTAACCATAAATATCTCTATTGTTCAAGTTTCATACCGATGAAATCTACATTGATTGTTATTATTTTCCAGAAATTTATCATCAAAATGCGATAGATAGAAGTGTGCATAGTGTTAATTTGTTGTACATGTTTAATATATATATATATATATAGTTAAGTATTATTTGTAGGTTCTCGAAAATACTCATTTTGTTTGGTAATTTTAATACGTGACGTGTTGTTTGAACTTCAACCATGTCATAGAATTAAAAATTAAAATACATTACAAAAAAAAAAATAAAATAAATCTGCCGTTGTATATTTTAAATATCTATTGATGGATTTATTTTAATATAGCTGGTCGACCTTGCGAGAATTCCGGAAATTATTTCGGTACGTGAAATGGTATTCAAGGTAAAACATTAAAATTCATTGAGCTAAGTGCGATTTATAATCAAGTTTAAGTGTAAAAGTTGTTATTTGATTTGTTTATCATGCTAATAACGATTATTGGTAATTATTTTATAAATAAACTTAATTTCTCAAATTCATTTATATACGTCATCAAATTTTAAACTATTCCATCTAATTATAAATTAATCGTAATAGTTATTACAGTTTGTTTATGTATAACGTATACAAAACATTTTTCGAACACTACTTGATAAATGTAACTGTGCACACATAACACTGTGGAGTTGTTTTGACCACATGTGTATGTATGTTCTCCAACCTAACTTGATCTTATTAAAAATGAGATCTATAACATATTTTAACTGGTAAACTGTTGCATGGATATTATTTGTCATCCTATAATTTTAAAAATCATTTTAATCAATTATAATAGTTGAACATTTTTCAATCGATTTTCCTTCAGCTAAATTTGGTATAGCTATTAACTCATATATATTCGTAAATATATATATATAGCTACGAGTAAATAGAAAGTTTCTTAGGCGACATATTAACATGAAATTTTTTAAAGGTGTCACTAATCACAAAAATAATATACAAAAATTAAATTAAAAAGATTAAAAAAAATTTAAAATTTAATAAAAAATAGTGAAGATATTTATGAATTACTGTGGTAACCGTTTATAATGGCACCGGATTAGTGACAAACCAGTTTTAATAATTTTAAATTTAAAGTCCGAGCAAACATCCTATATTGTGTATACTAATTACTATTGGGTATTATAACGTCTTATAATGACCATACGAACTTTATGACGGTATATTTTTGATTATTTTAGAAAAATGTTTTACCTACAATGCTGAATTACATTTATATTTAATTTCAGTGTTTAATACTGTAAAAATTGTATGAAACAATATGATTTAAAATTAGTTTTTATCATGTTGTTGGATATAGCCGATCGTTTTTCGTGTACAAGACTTGTACACGAAAAATGTTGTTTCCGTTATACACGTCTTTAAAAGAAACCGCCTTTATAAAAACGTTAAAAATATTACGAATCTTATGTTTATGAACACTACGGCACATTTACAAATATATCTTTGTATTTTAATACAGAATATTGACATAAGACCTTCAACAAAATGGTATTATAAAAAAAAAAAATACTGTAAATATATAAACTTATGCTCAAAAGCATATTATTGGGTTAGATCTTTTTTATGAAATTTGTTATTATTATAAAAAATGATTGAAATCAGTTGGAAAAAAATTATAATAAGATTGTAATAATATTTTACGATTTAATTAATTATATTTTATATTATTTAATTAAATAATTTTAAGATTTTAAAAATTTATTATGTAGATATAATATAGTAACAAACAGGGGCGGATCCAGAAATTTTTTACGTAGGGGGCGCAAAATAAATTGTTTAATTACGACTAACCTGCCTGAATTATAACATAATACATAAAAGCAACAAAAATTATGTTGGCCCATAGCCTTTAGGAATATAAAAATAAAAAATTGAATTAAAAAATCATTCTCAAGCAATTATTTTTAAGTACAAAATTTACTAACCATGGCCATAACATACCAACACACTAGTCAATACACAATAAATATAAAATATTATTATTTTATTTTTCATAATTGTATATTACTCTAGTTAGTAGTTGTATTGAACTACGAAAATAATCGAAAACCCAAAATATTTTAAACCTATTTTAATGATTTTGGGGGGCGTACGCCTCCTTCGCCTCCCCCCTTGGATCCGCGCATGGTAACAAAATATTAAGAATAAAAAGGATAATTTTTAACCATGTCAATCATCTAAATTATTATCAGTCCTTAATTTATAAGTAGAAAGGGAAATAAGTATTTTATAAACGTTTAATCTTTTTAAATTTTTGTTGAAATTTGTTGAAATTAATTTTTTGAGCGGGAGTTCAGTTAGACCATTATCTTCTTTCAACCCAATTGCAATTTGACTAAAATAAGTGCAAATCGATCACAACCTGTCAACTGTACGAGAGAATTAAGGAATTAAAAATATTTACTATACTATATGAAATATACAATGGTGGTCTTAATATATTAAAAAATATAAAACATTGTGTTAATAAAATTGTTAATGATGCGTTAATATCAGATATAATTTATTTAACGATAAGATCGAATACATGATTTCATAGTTATATAATAAACTGAAAAATCTTACATAAAATTAAGTAATTAAGCAGAAGACAAATAATGGTAGAATTATACGTCTTATAGAAACTGATGATATTAAATTAAATGTCATATATTTTATAAACCCAAAACAATCAAAGCTATAAAAAACATATTATTAATATTTGTATTAAAATAATTTAAATATTGTACTATAGAAAATTAGTAAAAATGTATTTTATTTTGTATTGCAAGATTGGAATTAAAGATTATCATTACATTGGTGATACTGGCCGTTTTTTGATCCATGACTTGATTTGAGGTACTTCCAATACGGTTTTTTTGAGTCCTTGTAAATTTGGACGACCTTCTAACATGTCAACTTTAAGCATGACATTAAAGATGTCCGATAAAGCCACAAATAGTATATCAGCCCAAGACAGCTGAAATAAAAATATTGCCATAGTTCTAAGTCATGTGAATATAATATATACACGCGAATATATACACACATATATATATATAAAAGTAAAGTAACAGAAAATATCAATTTATTTTGATACAATCAAAGCTTGGTTATACATATTTAGATAGCTACATATACATGTATGCGTATACTATATTCAAATTTAGTGGTTCTATTGTACGTATTATATTGTTAAAAAACTATAATTAATATCTTGAATTTAGAATTAAATAATTAATGGTTCTATTTGACAATTCAGAAACACGTAATGTTGAAATTATATTAAACGGAAACAATTTTAAACGTTACCTTTCCGTTTACGAAGTATCCATTGTTTTCAGCAACAGTGCTGTCAAATTTATTCAAATAAAGTGGAAGAGTTTCATTTATCAAAGGGCCGTATTTCGCAGCTTTAGATTCTTCATTTGAATCAAAAGCATATGCCACTATAGCTATAAACATTTGTAATATAATAATGTAAGTAATATTTCAATGATATATTTTTTTATTGTTATTAATCAAATATAACAAATGTTTAATATTGAATTTACCTAGTCGTAAATCATTAAAGTTATCAACAGCGATGTCGATCAACAACGACTCCCATTCATCAGCACCGGCTAAACCAGCTTTTTTTGCCAAATAACGACTAATGGCCATGGATTGGTTCAATTTTTTACCGTCGATTTCCAGTACTGGAACTTTACCGAATGGCATAGCTAACAACAAGAAAAAAATGTACAAATATATGTAGGTAGTTCTACTTGGATAACTCAATCCATCTCATTCCGCATAGATAATATATATTGTTACCTAACATTTTAAGTTTCGTTGTAATATGCTTTAAATATATTGTACAAAATTTGTATTTATATTCCAATGAGCCGTTTAATGACGTAAAAATATATTGTTCTAAAAAATCTAACTTTGCACAACATTTTATCAAACCGAAATGTATGAACATTATTGTTGTCGCTTAAATTGACATTTGTTTTTTTGAATGAATTTTAAACTCTAATATTAAACAATGGTTATTTTCAAATAAAATCACGTAAAATACTAAAATAAAATTGATGTTCAGAGTTTAACTCAGCATATTGCTTATAAATGCTTCATATTATGGTTTTGATTGGTAGTAGTATATATTCCATACGAAAATATTATTTAGAACTATTATAAAAAAATAGCATTTAATTTGGTTTTTATGGTTACTTACTAGGTTTGATTGATGGCCATTGTTCACGTTCAAAACGAACATCTTCGAATTCAATGTTCAAGTAGGAGAGCAGGAATCTAATAGGTTCGGCCAGTCCAGTTAAGTTGAAGTATGTTAGTTTATACGACGACATGATGATAGATTGTTTACTGAAATATATAAATGATTATTATTTGAATAGAATAACTCTAGATGAGAATACATATTATGTTTGTAAAGAGCACATTTAACGAACTAATTGATATTGGTCATGGAAATTGTAAATTATTTATGTAAAAACTAAAAATTAAGTTTTAATGTTTTACTAGAGATCGCATTAAGAACCTAAAAACAATAATTATCTTGTTATTCATGTTAAATATATTAGTTTCATTTATTTATAAATAATTATAATGATGAACATTAGTTTTAGAAAAATAATTAAAACTGAAATTTCACGAATAAGTATATTGGACTCGGGTCAGTAATAATAATCAAATGAAGAGATTACGATAAACTTTTGAACATGATCGCGTCACTTTAGTATTGTTAAATTGATAATCAGTTGGTACGATAATTACTAATTACCTAATTATTAATTAGGTATGTAATTCTATTATTCTAAGCCAATACTATTATTTATATCAGACAATCATATTGAAAATAATAAAATAACTATGCACGGTTTTTATGACCAAGAGAAATGAAAAAAAAAAAAATCGTAAAATATAAAAACAAACATTTATGGCGGAAAAAATTATAATAATTAATTTTTTTTTTTTTTAATACCCAACCACTTTTTTATGAATTGAATTACAAAAAGTTTACGTTGTCGTTGACGACGGAACAACGGCGGTGGCGTATTACGCGAGGAATAAAAAAAAATACTCTTTGATCGATTAGTCAGTTTTTACTAATATTTTATCGATATTCTACGCGAAGATAAAATACTTACTTAATTATTGTAACTGAGAGAGACACTTGATGTGCGAACGAACACGAGGACGATGAACTACTGAGATTGGAGTCCGTACGCGACGGAGTACCTACGGCTAAATAAGATTTTGCTACATAAATTGATATTGTTGGTATACCTACATTATTATTATCTCGCGGTCGAAATGTTTATACAATTGTGTGTGTATGATTAGCACGACGGATACCTTAATTATTATTTATCTCTTACTCTCTCTATTTCACACAGATACACATATGCTTAGTCACTCTCAGTCTCTCTCTCTCTCTCTCTTACAGTCTGTTTAGCACGCACTATACACACGAAATTATACAGATGCATACGCATTATCGTCCCATGAAAGAAGGGAATTGCATATTATACTCTATTATATACTCTATAGAAGGAGCTTTACCTCCACCACCGGCTTCCTGAGACCGGCCGACATCATTAACAACTACATTATCAAAAACTGCATTTATAATTGTTGGTTTTCGTGACTTAAGGTCAAAAATAAAATATTACTATACAAAAACTGTGATTTTTTCAAGTAGGCTATGACGTAATCTAGTTTGATGAAACGATAACCACGCGTGTTATACTCATAATATAATATAATTTTTATCATGGAATATCTCACGGGTATGTGCATGGACGCGAATTGGAGACACGGATGTTTTGACCCAAAACATCAAAAACGTATTCGTTGTGGAAAATCAAAGCGTACTCGCTGACAAGAGCGTAGTCCATGGGCATAAAATAAAATATGGTATTTATTTGACTCAAAAATAGTGGATTTCTTGATTTATCTTGCTTGTGAATACATTCTATAGATCCTCACGCAACGAATTGTCTCGAAAATAAAAATGCTTATCGTCGCACGTGTGCACCACCAGCCACCAGAAAGAATAGTAAAACTATTCACCTTTTGAATTCGATGTAAGACTAAGATTATGTATTACATTAAATATACCATTGAGTTGACGCGCGTCGAATAGTGCTTGGAAAAACATTATTGTACATTACTCATTATCGGTTAGAAAACACGAAAGCAATTTTTTTTCATTATGATTTTTCAGTTTACTGAATTCGATATCTATCTGGTTAAATTCATGAAGTGGTGTGTTTCGAGGTTGAACCGGTTTTCGTTGGTGATCATCTGCAGGTTCGGTTCACATGTACATATTAAGTATTTTTAACAATCGAGTTTTTGATTTATTATTTTCTACAATAAATTATTATTAGTCGCTTAAATTGTTGAATAAACAATTTCGTAATAAACGCACCCAACTCACTTGATACTACCTTGACCTAAAAACGGTAGGCTTGACGTATTGGCACGTGGAATGTAGAATATCATTTTTGATTTGTACTCTAGATATATAATTTATTATGATATTATTAAACGTTAACATTGACGTAAAGTATGTCTTCATGCAGGCACGTACACAGAATACAATTTCTGGGGGGGGGTTACAAAATAAAGCAATACAAATTGTACAGTAACATAATAAAACAATTTCTTCCTACTTACTCATTATTTTTAATGTGACA
The DNA here is from genome assembly GCA_034509805.1 of Sipha maydis. NCBI lineage: Eukaryota > Metazoa > Arthropoda > Insecta > Hemiptera > Aphididae > Sipha > Sipha maydis. Next base: position 47,239 of record JASXSY010002675.1, read on the forward strand.
ATTATTATGCTAAATATTCAAACTTAATGTATATCATTTGTTCAGTGTTCAGAAGTAAGTACCTATATTTAGGAAATAAGAATATTAGGAATATTAATAGTAAGAATAGTAAATAAAACTTTAAATAATATGTATTACGAACGTCGAACAGAACAGAAATTTATTTGATTATTATATGCACACACAATTACCTAGGTATATTAAACTTTTAAGTAGATAGAAGAAAAAAATCAAACAATGTATAACAATTTTTAACAATTCAATAGAAATAGTTGGTGACCGATCAAGAACGGAAATAAGATAAGATAAGATAAGATTATCCACAAAATATGAATTTTCTAGGAATATCGCAAATCGCAATAATACAGTTCTGTGTACTGTGTTCGTGCGTAGTCCTCAGTAATCACCTTGATCATTCAACTATCAACGATATAGGTATAAACTTGTATTTCATACCCGTCTAATAAACAGTGAAAAACAGTCAACAGCTAATTAATGCTAGGAGTATAATAAATTTGACTTGATTTTCCAAGAAATTATTTCGGGGGGTGGGGGGTTGAACCCCCCAAACCCCCCTGTATACGTGCCTGTCTTCATGAAAGATATTATAAACCATTACATACTATGAAACTTGTACCTATGTATTGCATGATAGTACAAAGGCCACGTCGAAAGAACATTTTTTTTTTTTTTAATGAATCGTTATAAGGTTAGGGCCATATTTAGGGGGGGGGGTTTATGGGGACATTTGCCCCGGGTGGCCAAATATTGATATTTAGGGGAGCGGCCGGTCACCTCTGTTGCTCGATGTAATATACTATATTGTAATATAATACTCAATGTAGAATCAGAAATCACAAAAGAATCTATAAAGATATTATAGAAGATTTTGCCAGTAAGCAATCTAGAAAAAAATTATAACCATTGTACCTATTGTATTCATTTTTGTAGATATATTTTTATTTTTTTGCTGTATATAATATATGTGAAAAATTGAAATGAATAAAGAATCATAACTAAAAATGTATTAAGAGAAATTAAAAAGATAGATTTATTTTGACGGGGGGGGAGGGGTGTTAGGTATATTTAGGTATAAATATGGTTGGTCTAGGGCGCAAGTATTTTAAATACAGCCCTGGTTACAGTTAATATTTTTGTCATAAGCACTTTAAAATAACCGTAGTTGTACATTTTCAATTGAATTCTGTTGTGCGTTCATCTCTCATAAGGTTAGGTTAGTTTAACCTTACCTAGTCATTAAAAATTTATCATAATCATAGATTATAGTTGAAATTAAGACTAAATCGAATTAAGTTTAAAGATTTATTGGGAAGGACATAAGATGAAATTATGAAATGTTAGTGTCAGGCACACAGCCATGGCGTTTCTGGAATTCAAACAAATATTTACTGGAAAAATTTAAATTTAACGAATGCGAAAATGTTGTAAAAAGATAGTTTGTGACACCGGTGAACCTCATAAATAGCTTTATGAAATCCATATCTATATGTCCATTGGCAACCAATCCTAATGCTAAGTATAGCAGCAGCTAAATCTAGAAAATAAGAGGTTGGCGAATTTAACATGAAAGTTAAAATAATAAACTTGAGACGTATTAATTGTTATTTAAATTATTAATAATGATAATATAGTATTATACATGATTATATTATTTCTGTGCTGTTATTTATATAATAACTATAATATTAAATAATAATAAAACAAAAAAAACAACCTCTTTAAGGTTTCAGTTTTTCAAGGGATGTGTGTGTATAGTAATTTATTGGTACACCTGAAAAATACGTCTTGGGCGCCGCTGTGTATGTCATAACTATGCGTGTGTGTACGACGGCCATCACTATGTACGTTATTTCAAACGAACGCTGAAGAGTTGTAATCGTCGTCGAAATTATGAAATATTTTGAGCAAATACCAAGCACTTTATTTAATTTGCCCGAAGTGGCGTCACATGACCATGAAATTATAGTCCTCGTGTGTAATGATTTTCAGTAAATGTTTGACAATGAAGCAAGCTAGTTTTATTTGGTTAAACGTTCATAGTGGGAAGCAAAAATGCCTAAAGGTATAGAAAACTGGGGACGTAATTACCGGGGGAGGGGAGTAAAACATTATTTGTACAGAAACAACCTACAAAAACATAAACACCTAGTCTGATGTCTGGGATAGGGTCTGTATTATTATAATTTATTATAATATAAACTGAAGAAACATTTAATACCATTTTCATATTATTAATTATTATACTATCGATAACCGAGTAACTACGTACTAGTATTATAGACGTATCACGTATATTGTATTACGTGAATAAAATAATGTATTATATATTGTTTTTGTTCCCGAATTTTTCTAACGAAATCATTATCCCTTGAAAATGGAGATCGCTACAATTTATTAAAAAATAAATACAATTTACCGTGGTTTTAGGATAACTGCAATGGTAATAAATGCTATTTGTTGGTAATTATTTTTCGACATACCTCTTATAGTATATTCAGTGTATGGCAGTATTATAGTATACTATAATTTATAAAAAATAATAACTAAAATAAATAACGCTTAATTAGAAGATTTTTTTTAAATATATAAGAAATATTTATCAATTTAGATTATTGTCTTAGAAAATCTTATTTATTTTTAATGATGTGCAAAATAAGTGTTTTTCTATATACAGCATACAAAAATACGACTACGTGCTTAACCCTCCCGATGCTAAGTTCTAAACTAATTTTAATTTTTACCGGTTAAAAGTACACATCTTTATGTATACTTAGTATTATAATATATTCCCATGGAAACATTAAATTTCAATTTGAATAACAAAATGTATTGTTACTAGATAACAGTAATTGTTTAAGAGTATATAGAAATTTACAGACATTAGACTTAGAATTTTTCAGGAATTTTTATATCGCTATAAAAATTGTAATAACTGTTTAAAAGATCTTAAAGAAAGTTTTAAATTGATATATCAATCTATTGAGGTAAAAAGTAAAATAATTAAAATGCGTATAGTTTATTCGACATTGAAAAGAATTCGTGCAACATTTAGCAACAATCGGAAAGCAATCGAGTCGAGAAAAGACACCGTAAGTACCTTTAAATTTGTTTTCAATTTAAATTTTATCATAACATATAACATATTATATGTTGCGTATATATAACTTATTTACATTTATTTATCAAATATAATAAAAATATTTAATTACAATCTTAATATGTTTATTAAAATATGGTATAAAATTGTAATGATATAAATTTAAAAAAATTGATTAAATGTCCACAGACATAATTTCGCAGATCTGAACAAAATGGCTTGAATAATAATTTTAGCTAATATACATAAATTATTATATTTATATTTACGTGTAAATGTTTTTAAAATTAATTTTTCTTTCAATCATTCCTGAATATAGTAAATCTTTGCAGTGATTCGACAATTGCCTTTTGAAGGACACAGGCTTGACCTTCTATCGCAACTTATCTCAACATTTTCCATTTTCAAACAAATTAATACATAAATGGGAATTGAGTCAGACTTGGAAAACACCTGGAATTAATATAAATGTAATTTTTGTAGTAAAGTTCAAAAGTCAACGGTAGTATTTTGATCTAAAAATATTTTAATACCAACCCAAAGAGTAATTTAATTGTTTTTTCTAAATATCCAAGAGTCGTAATATTGGGCATCAATTCTCCCGTTGATTCCTTAACATTTCTTAAAGTAATAATGCTTATCAATGATTTAATCACAGAAAATTAATTTTAAAAACAAAAATTTTAATAATGTACACGATAATTTATAAACCAAAAGATTTTAGTAATATAAGATTTGAATTGCAGAAATAACAAACATAAAAATTATTATAATATTACTTTTGATATTGTAGATAAATCGGTCATGTCAAACTGCCTTATTGTTCTGTAAGTGTTGATCTAACATAAAGAGAATTCCAATACACGAATAAGAAATAAAATACGTATCTGACGTAATTAAAATAATATTTTACCGATGTGTTAATTCTAATCGATTGGCCAGAGTTAATTCTTTCCTCAAAAATTTCCTATTAAACATTTTTAAATTAATACGTACTTAATATTCTTCTCAAAAAATAAAAAATAATTTTAAATAAGAAAACTATTTCTCACTTTTAGTGTATCTAATATTGAAAATGATTGTGATGTGATAATGGAATGTTGAGATATTACCTGAAGTAGACAAAAATTAGAGTTAAATATTGCTTGGATAGTATCATTAGAAGATATAGTTTTATAGGTAAATAACAAAAGTTGTCTAATTCCAATCAATATGATACCGATGATTGTTCGAACACTGAATTCTCTTCAGAGTCATTAGTCAACCCAATGTTAAACTGATTTATATTCTTTAATTCCGTTATAGATGAATTTGATTTTTGTTCCAACAAATCATTTGATAATATTAATCCCACATTTACATGGTTTAATGAAACTCTTGAAGGCTTAATGGACTCGGAGATGTCTTGCATATACCTCAACCATTCTTTTAATCCATGGTCAACGATATGTATAATCGCAAATACTCGATTATATTTTGTATGTGGATAGTGTTTAATATTTTTATTATGCGTAATCCTAAAATATATATTAATGATTTAGACAAAACATAAATCAGTCATAAGTGCATAACTGTTTTCATACCAGCTGTCATTAACACGAGATAGCCGATATGGTTGCTTTCTGATAAAATGTTTGTTTATTGAAAATGGACACTCTTGATTCTGTAACAAATGTAACAAAAGGTAATTATTAATATAATTAAAGGAATTATTTAACAGTACAATTGATGTTCAATATTATTACCACTTCACTAATGTTTTGGTTGATCTGAACCGTTCCTAAAAACTCATCTGACATGATCAATCGTAAATAATCATGATTAGTTGAAGTTGATGGAAACATGGATCCATGGTCGAAAGTAGATACATATTGGTTTATCTTTTATATATAGTATTATTTTAGTTTTGCTAAAATAAGTTTTCCAAAAAGAAATTTAGTAATTTAAACGAAATCATACACAAATCTTTTGCTTATTCATTTTTTCTTACCTATTGTCGTTGATTTTTGTTAGGTTATTATTGTGTTCGGGTTGTATCATTGGTAGCCGGCACCATTGAGTCTGTAAAAACGGTTAATTGAAGTTGTTATAAATTGAATTTTTTGATAAAAATATATTATTACTAATTCATTTAGTGAATCATGTTGTAAATTAATGAATTCGAATAATTCATTAGATAATATTAATCTTATATTATTAACATTCGAAGAAGCCATTGGAGTTATTGTGGATTCCGAGGTACTTTTAATAGGTCTTGACATCCTTATGGATCCATCCTCAGTACATAAAACCAATGCAAGTAGTTTGTATTTTATATAGGCCAATAATTCATTGTTAAGTTTACGTGTTATCCTAAAATTAATGTAGTTATTAAAATTAATTCAAATCTTATGATTATTCTGTTTTTTTTACTGAATTTCATTGTATATTGGTATCAAACAAGTCTCGTTTCTAATTCCAGGTTAATTCAATAGAAGTCGGCTCTCTTGCATCAGAAAAAAGATTCATTATTGTTTCTTTTTATTTCGATGTCCTAAAAGCTCGTCATGAAAAAAAATCCAATGTTTTGATTTTGTATACTCTTTTGAGTTTTGAAACGGGAACGATATACTTATTTTTTTTTTTATGGGAACTTAATTGTTAATAGGAAGATATATATCATATAAAAATCCTGAAACTTAAAATGTTTCACTCGGATGTTGTATGGTTAGATTTTAATTTAAGAAATTCAGCGGTATTATACGATACTAACTTCATTTACAATTTTAGATTCCGGACAATCACCACTAAGTAGATTCGTATCTTCGTGGACACATGCTGAGAAACGATTGGCGAATCGGTGCACACGAGACATTATTCGATTCTGAAGTCTTTTGAACCATGAATTCGACGGATCTGATTTTATTTGGGTTAAAATAAATGTTATGTTGATTGCATTAAAATTATATTTATTTTTTGAATATTTAAATTTAAAACAAGTTTACAAGTACTTACGGTTTTTTTTTTCGACTCAGTTGCATTCCGACTGTTGCTAAATGCTGCACGAATTCTTCTCAATGTCGAATAAACTATACCCAATTTAATTATTATACTTTTTACCTTAATAGATTTATATCGAAAACAATGATCTGATATAAATTTTGAGCTTCTATTATATTATTACCTATTAAATATTTTTATTCTTCAAAAAAGTGAAACATATTAAAATTATAAGATATTTGTAATATACGATATGATTGGTAAAACTTATTAGTTGGATACGAATTTATTTTGTTTTCTTAAGAATTTGGATCGAATTACGCCATTGCAAAATGTCATATATTACAAATCATTTTTTGTAGACGGTAGCCCTTAAGATCAAGACACTCGGGTGACAACTATATATTTTTTCTGTTAAATTTGCTATCAATACATTTGTTTTGTGTAGCTTCATAATAGTTGATGAGGCGGAAAATTAAAGGATGTGAAAAGAATACATAAAAAAAACTACAAGGAAACGAGGAAGCAGTTAATAACACCTTTACAACAAACAGCATCTCCATCAATATCGTAGCCACCTCCATTACTCAAAGCAGGACCTTCTAAATATCCGGCATATACAATCAATAACGATATGTTGAAATCTATGACCAAAGAATTAAAGAAACCTGATGGTAATAATCAGGGCTCGGGACTTATAGCATTTGCTTACTTTTATTGTTTGACCTAAACTATAGCAAATAGTTATGGATATGTACGTCATGTTAAAACATGTTCAATTATGAAATTTGAAAATTCTTTTTTTTTGCTTTTTTTCGACGATTTTTTAAAAAAAAAATGCTTATTTCCTGTTTTTCTGATTAATTTTGTTTTTTTTTTGCATATTTTTGCTTAATTATAAACGATGACGTAGGCCATTGATCTTTCCCAGATTTTTTAACTATTTATAAATATCGTTTACATTTTATTTTTCACAAAATGCTTTGGAAAATCTATAAACAATAAGGCAAAATGTCTCGAAAATCAAAGTTAAACTTTTTTTATAATATAAAGATTTATTTATTTTTCATTTTAAAAAATTATAATATGAACTACATTTATTTGTTTTAATATATTTTTTTTTAATCTTTAATTTTATATTCAAGACAGTTTCGAAATATGTCTATTACTTAATTGCGTTCATGTAAAAAGAAAAATTTAGAAATTGTTGCTTATTTTTCCTATTTTAGATAATTTTTTCTTTTTTAATTAAATATTTTTGTTTAAATTTAAGTTTTTTAAATGCTCATTTGAGTGCTTTTAATGATGTTTTCAAGTGCTTTTTAAAGCGCTTATTTTAATGATTTTAAGTGCTATAAGTCCCGAGCCCTGGTAATAATTTCAAAATGACATTACGTAACACTGTTACCTAATTTGAACTTTAACAGTACTTAGTTGGCAGTTATTATTATTCTGTGTACTGTGCACATCTATATTATATCTGTTCACACAAACATTTTAAATACTATAAAAAAATACATACTGTATTTTGTAACGATGTATCACATAGTAAATTAAGTACCTAAACAATGGCACAAATACGTATTTACCTAATCTACTTATAGCTGTTAACTCTTTTTTGATGTACATTATTAGTGATACATTATACCAGTGTTTCCCAAAGTGTGTTCCGCGGAACCTAAGGGTTCCATGGGACAATCTCAAGAGTTCTGAAAGATGAATATTGAATGTAGTAATTGTAATAAAAAATTATCACAGATTATATTTAAAACATTACTTGGAGTACTTATAAATTGTATGGTAAATAATTGAAAAATTGGACAGTTGAACATTGGGGTTCTATGAAACACAAACTAATTCCTAAGGGTTCCGTGGTCGTAAAAGTTTGGGTACCGCTGCATTATACCACAATAATACTATTATTATGTTTGAGTATACATAGTTAAACGAAATTTAGTAAGCTCCGAGAGAGATCAAAATTTTTTTTTTTCCAATATCCAATAACGTCTAATCCAATAGTATCCAACATTTGGACTCAATAACATAAAATTTAAAGATCGTATAAAAAGGCTATATAGGTATATTAGAATATATAATATATATATATATATATATTATAACAGTTTTTTTCAACCTGTGCGTCGCGGCTCCAAAGGGCATCGTTGGTTATTATCAAAGGAGCCGCGTTCGCAGTAGAAACTAAAAAAAAAAGCTGTAGTATAATATAGTTTTTATCTATTTTTTGAGGCTGTGTAAGTCCGCGCACCTATACATGTTATGTGCGCGCGTGTGTGAGACAGATCGGCAGTCAACAATCGTGAATTAGATCTATTTATGTTTTTGCGATATCGAGCTATCGATAGACTTATCCTCAGATTCAATAGAAAAATCTAAATTTGCATCATCATCTTTACCAGAATTTTGAATATTTATAAAGAAGCTGTATCCGATCATAGCCAACAAGGCTATCAGGACTTTGGTTCCATTTGCTTTATCATACTCATGTGAAACAGGTTTTTCCTAAGCATTTATTAAAACTCAATATATAACAAGACTGAATACCAAAAAGGAAATGAGAATCGCACTTTCAAAATTTACGCCGCGATTTGATAATATTATATACCTAAAAGAAATACAAACGTCCCATTAAATATTAAAATTATTATTATTGTAAATTTTTAATTGTAAAAAAATAAATCTCAAAAAAAATGTTTCCTAATAATATTAATTACATGTTTATTAAATAAAGTTAAATTAATTAATTCATGAAACAAAGTTAGATTAAAATGATTAAATAATGTAAATTTGTTTGTTTGAAATGTTCGTATGGGAGCCGTACATTTTATTTCAAAATTAAAAGGAACCGTGAACTTAAAAAGGTTGAAAACCACTGTATTATAGGTATATTACGAGTATGTGTATATAATTTATATGAATTACACAATAGTGATTTTTTTAAATTTTTGACAATGTGTTAACATAGGATATATTTATATATTATAGGCTTAATACGTAATTTCTTAATTATATAACAAACTGAAAAATCTTACTTAAAATGATTATTCAGAAGACAAATGAGATATTTTATTATAATATTTAATCAAATTTCATTAACTTAATAAAAAAAATAATTTAAAAAAATTTAAATATTTCTTATATTTATACTTAACTACTGTATTACAATGCATTTTTAAAAATCTATTTTATTTCCTAATCAATAATTAGGATTATTTATTTAATATTATCATTACATTTTCGTAACTGGTCGTTTTTTGATCCATGATTTGATTTGAGGTACTTCTAATACGGTTTTCTTGAGTTCTTGTAAATTTGGACGACCTTCCAATAAATCAACTTTAGACAAGAATTTAAAGAGGTCCAACAAAGCTACAAACACTAAATCAGCCCAAGACAGCTGAAATAAAAATATTTTAATACTTTTACGTCATGTGAAAAAAGTATATTAATAGACATCTTAAAATAATGTAAAGTACACAGGTTTTATTGAACAGATTGACTGTAAAAATATTTGTTATCATTAATTTCTTAAATTTTGAATTAAATTAAAAATGGTTCATAATGGTTCTATTTGACATTTCAGGATCACGTTATGTTAATAGCATTGTTTGTAGAAACAATTTTAAATATTACCTTTCCATTTACGAAGTAACCTTTGTTATCAGCAACAGTGCTGTCAAATTTATTCATAAAAAGTGGAATAGTTTCATTTATCAAAGAGCTGTATTTTGTAGCTTTAGATTCTTCGTTTGATTCAAAAGCATAAGACACTATAGCTATAAACATTTGTAATATTATAATTTATGGTATATTTTCGTATTGTTATTCGACAAAAATATCAAATGTTTAATATTATATTTACTTAGTCTTAAATCATTAATGTTATCAACAGCGATATCGATCAACAACGATTCCCATTCATCAGATCCGGCTAAACCAGCTTTTTTCGCCAAATAACGACTGATGGCCATGGATTGGTTCAATTTTTTACCGTCGATTTCCAACAACGGAACTTTATGGAATGGCATAGCTAACATCAATAAAAACAATGTATAAATATACCAATATACCAATGTATAAATATACATAGTATGTAGATAGTTTACTCAGATAACTTCCATCTCATCTCGCATGGATAACATAAATGAATACGCATCATTTTAAGTCTGACTATAATATTGTGCTTTATAGCATACAACATTTGTAACTTTTTTTTATACTTTACAAACAAATAAAATTAAGAAGAAGGGTGAATACTGCGTATATGTTTAAAAAAATTAGGACTTATAAGTATAATATTTTGAGTATGACAAATAACAAATTATCGTGTTTGAATTTTTAAATGAGAGGGGTTAAACACTAATCTCAGGCAGGGTAGGTAAAGGAGGATTTGAGTTTACAATCTTCACACCCCCCTCCACCAAGTTTCTAAATGTATTTTCAGCATTTTAAAATAGTTTTATTGATGAACTCTAACTAATATTATACATTTTCTGCATAGGCGTGCGCACGGATGCAGCAGAAGGTTCATGTGCTGCATTTGCCACATTTTAGGGCCGATTGATTGATCTGTAGACCGGTTGGGCCAATTCATTATTTAGTAATTTAATATAAATCATAAGTAATTTTTATTTAATTAAGAAAAATAAATAAATAAATTGACTAATTATTCAATGATTTTATGTTATACAACTAAAAATGTCTGATAGTAATTGTAACTTAGTGTATTCAAAAGCAGTGAATAAATATAAGGAAGTATGTTTCTTCTTCTTCTTCTTCTTTTGTCTCGCCTTCCTCCCAACTATTTGGGGTCGGTCACCCTTGTCCTACACCTCCACTTTACTCGGTCAATCACATCTCCTCTGCACACACCGACAGCCCTCATGTCATTCTCCAAAGTCTCCAACCATCTCTTTTTTGGTCTTCCTCTTCCTCTTTTCCCTTCAACATCCATCTTCATAACCACTCTTACTGCATTCGTTTCCTCTCGCCTCATCACATGCCTAAACCATCTCAGCCTATTTTCTCTCATCTTGTCCACGATTGACGCTACACCAACACTACCTCTCACGTATTCGTTGCTTATTCTATCTTCTCTTGTCACTCCACTCAACCATCTAAGCAATCTCATTTCCGCGACACTCATACTTTGTTCTATTCTCCTGTTAACCGCCCAACACTCTGAACCATACAGCATAGTTGGTCTCACTACACTTTTATAAAATTTACCTTTCAGCCTAATTGGAATTCTCTTATCGCATAACACGCCCGATGCTTCTCTCCATTTCATCCACCCGCACTTAATCCTATGTTTTACATCAATGTCAAAGCCCCCGTCCTTTTGAACAAAAGATCCTAAATATTTAAAGCTCTCAACTTCACCTATCACATCACCATCTATTATCAGTTGTCTCCTCATTCCTTCAACTTCTTGGTCTCTTTGTACAAAATCATACTCAATATACTCAGTTTTATTTCTACTGATTCTCAATCCCTTTTCTTTGAGGGCTAACCTCCACTCATTTACCCTATTATTGACAACTTCCAGGTTTTCTCCTACCAGAACTATATCATCCGCAAACATCATACACCATGGTATCTCACCCTGTATCTCCTTTGAAACCTCATCCATTAACACTAAACCTTCTGATACTCCACACCGACTCTTGACACTAGTACTCGACCCTTCATACATATCCTCGATCAAATTAACATACATTTTTCCTCATTAATGCCCACCTTTAAACTTCCCTTGGCACCCTGTCATACGCCTCTTCTAAATCTATAAACACCATGCATAGTTTTTTATTCCTTTCTCTGTACTTCTCTACTAATTGCCTAACACAAAATAATAGCTCCATTGTCGATTTTCTTGGCATAAAACCAAACTTGTTTTCTGATATCGACGTCTCACTTCTTATCCTCTTCTCTATAATCTTTTCCCAGATCTTCATACTATGACTCATGAGCTTTATTCCTCTATAGTTCCCAGATTCTTGTATGTCTCCTTTTCCTTTAAATATTGGTACAATAAAACTCTTTCTCCAATCTTCTGGCATTTTTCCCTCTATCAGTACCTTATTAAAAAGATTTTTCAACCATCCAATGCTTACATCTCCTAACATTTTCCACGCCTAAATGTTTACATTTGTCAATTTTTAAATTAAGAACGAGCACATGCTATTTTTAAGGCATCACAGATCAGCAAGACTTATCTTTCTCTCAATTACTTTCTCGGTTTATTTGTCTAAAAAATACCACAAGGATTACTTATCTACTTCATACTGAATCTCTTATTCATAGCAACCCAAACAGTTTTTTGACATTTGTACATAAGTGCCATTCTAGCTCAAGGTTACAAAATAGTAAGCACTCAGATGACTAGCATTACTCAGTAAGGGAGCAAATTGCTAACATGTTCTACATTTTGCACTTCTACACTTCTGCAAACAGAACTTTCCTTCTGTTTTGCAGACTACCTTGTAACTTTACTTTACCACTTATTTTTCAACAACTCTTTCTTCTCAGTTTCCAATATAAAATCAAATTTAAATAAATTTTCTATCACTAAAAGTACTGAACCTAATAGTCTACCTGGTTCTTTCTTAGTTAATGTTAAATTTCAAACTTCCCTTCCGCTATGAATAATATTCAGACGCTCGTTAAAGTATTTTAACAGTAATTTCCCAGTTACTTAGAAATCATCATCTATTTTGTCACACAACGTTTCTGTTATAAAATAGGAAAACAAGATGACATGAGTGATTAGAAACCTATCTCCGTTTTACGTCATTACTAATCATAATATGCTTTTTGAACTTGTGGTTTCCCGTAGTATTTAGTTTCCTGTTGATTCAATTTTTGTTGAAGAACGATATAGCTTTTGGTCAAATAGATTTTATATATTTTAATCGAACATGACTCTTAATAACATCATATTCAATAATTACATTTTAAATGTGCTAGCAAACTGTTCTCAAGTTGAAGTTATTTTCCCTGACATCTCTAAAGCTTTTGACCCAGAGGATTATGCTATTCTTTTTTATGTTTTATAGAAAATAGACTTTGGTAAACTACTATTATCTTGATTTAAATACTTAAAAATAAGAAAACAAAGGATAAAAATTTTAGATTGTCGCTCGGCAGTTATTATAACTTCGAGTGGTATGCACTTATAAACTTATAATATAAATGCAATTATAATATATATACTTCTTCTACACGAAAATTTCATTCGTAGAAATATTTTATATATTTGTAAATATAGTAAAAGGCAAAGTAATAATTAAGTAATATTTCCGTCGAGTTGTATATCTGATATGTAGAAACAGTCTTGTAAAGTACTCGAGTAGAAGTATTTGAATAAAAGTATTCAAACACTTTTTATGTACTCAAAAGCGTATTTTAAATAGTCTTGAAAAAAATACTTAGACATAGTATTTTAAATACTTTCCCAGAGTATTTGTATTTAAAATCAAATACTATTTATACATATTTTATTTCAATTCTATTACATTAAAATAATACATTAATTTGCCAATTATATTTTTATAATATATTAATAAGATTTATCAATCATTTATCCGTGATATATAATAAACAAATTACCGTACAGACCTATTCCAGATAATTCCATTACAAATACCAAAATTTGAGAATCTTATTTATAGTTTAGAATATTATGCACTATTATGGCTATAATATACTGCATTACTACCTACATCAATTAACGGTTTCATAATAAAATTGGAAAATTTTTTATTTTAATTTTCCAATTACATTTTATTTCTTAATATGACTTATGGGAACTCTAAACTATTTTATTTATTGCAGTCATTTATGCCATGAATTCTTCTTCTTCTTCTTCTACTTCGCCTTCCTCCCAACTATTTGGGGTCGGCCACCCTTGTCCTATACCTCCACTTTACTCGGTCAATCACATCTCCTCTGCACACACCGACAGCCCTCATGTCATTCTCCAAAGTCTCCAACCATCTCTTTTTTGGTCTTCCTCTTCCTCTTTTCCCTTCAACGTCCATCTTCATAACCACTCTTACTGCATTCGTTTCCTCTCGCCTCATCACATGCCCAAACCATCTAAGCCTATTTTCTCTCATCTTGTCCACAATTGGCGCTACACCAACACTACCTCTCACGTATTCATTCCTTATTCTATCTTCTCTTGTCACTCCACTCAACCATCTAAGCATTCTCATTTCCGCGACACTCATTTATGCCATGAATATATTTTTAAAACTCTTATACATAAATAACATACGTAAACAACGTTATGACATTTTATTAAGTATTTGAAAGTATTCATAGATACTTTTTTGAAATATCTGTATTAGTACTTGAATACTTTTCTTATTAAGTATTCAAATATATATTTTAAATAATTATGAAAACAAGTATCAGTATTTGAATTTGAATATTTGTATAAAATATTATTATAAGTGTTCTAAGAATTACCACCCAGTACCCAATTAAAAAGTATTTAAATTAAATTGCTTGGATATAATTATGTTCTCACCTACAAAAGTATTAAATTGGACCACTAAACATTTTCTTAATCATTTCAAAATTGAATGAACACAGATTACCAAATCAAACTTTTATACTTTAAAAACTATATTCAATATCAGCTAAAGTAATTGATACATATACAAAGAAAGTTATTTAAAAATAAATATACCTAAAATATTTATATCATTACCAGTTAACTTCAAAGTCATTCAAATTATTTTGAACATGTCTAACTGCATATAATGCTTCAAATAATGAAATTTTTTGCATTTCAACTTTCAAAATATACTACAGTATAAATTCAGTATTCGAATGAATGTATACTAAATTACTCTCTATTCATATCATTGTTCTTAGTGTGAAATATAAATTTGATAAATGTAATAGAAGAGTATCTAGTAAAAAAATTCAATATGAATGTATTTATTTTTATATTTATGAATTTTCAAAATAAATTATCATAAAATATAATATATATATATATATATATATAAATGGAGCCAAAAATGTGTAACAATTCATCAATTGAGAACGGTTGGCCGATTTGTCTCAATTTTTTAATTGTTCGTAATTACCAGTACAAAGTTCTTATGTAAGAAAAAATGAAGAAAGTTTTAATTAATTAAAAACTAATATAACCGTGTAAAATGTATACTTATATAGCTAACTACAACCTGACCATTTTAGATTCTGAACGGAGTGAGTGGCTTTACAATGATGTGTGTTTTTTTTTTTTAATTTTTTTATTTTTTATTTTTTTTTTTTTTGTGTCTGACGACACCTTTTTGGCAGTAAAAATGCTTCGATTTGCTTATGTAGCAACTTTTCTGAAAGGAAAGTGAATCTAGTTGGTACTTTGGTTTAATATTAAAATTTTTAATATTTTTTAAATGCGATGAGAAAAACCCCAAAAAAAAAAAGGGAAAAACGGGAGTTTTTACGCAAAACCAGTTTTCGACAAAATCAAATTTTTTATTTTGCTATATCTCAAAAACTAATCGATGTAAATACTTGAAATTTTCATCAAATGTTTAGATTAGCGTTCTCTATACACCGTTAAACTTTTAAAGTATTTTGACTTTTATTGGAGCTATTAATAGACAATTGAAATTTTCAATTTTTTTTAATTTTTTTTTTAAAATAACGATAAAATTTTTTTGGCCGGCCAGAAAATCTTGAAAATTTAATACAAGGTTTCTTATAAGTTGTTCCTTAACTGATAAAAAAAATCTAAAATCGTACGTCAAAATTTTTTTTTATAAGTGCTCAAAGTTCCAATTTATACGAAATATGTAAAAATTGCGAAAATTTGCAAGTTATTTTGTAGATAAAAATTCATAAAATTTTTTCTGTTCATACTTAAGGTTCAAAACTTTAACACTAGGTTATCTATAAGCTAATCTTTAAAAATCTTTAAAAAAATTTATACCGTATTTAGAGGAAAAAATTTTATGACTGTTTGAAATTTAAATATTTACGAAATTGCATAAATGAATGATTTATTTTCGCACGATTTTAAATATTTGTTATAATTCAAAAAGTATAAGTCGCAGATTTTTGAAATTTTTACCAGCTGTTAAGATTGGCATTTCCTTTATGTGATATTTTTTTCAAAATATTATATTGACTTTTAAGCCAATTATAGGCATTTAAAATATTCAATTTTTTTACATTTTATTTTTATAATCGGTGATAAAAAAAATTTGGCTCCTACAAAATACTTGAAAATACAATAGAAGATCCCACAGAAGTAGTTCTTAATGTCATTCAAAAATTATTAAAATCCATAGGCACAAATTTTTTTTACAAGCGTTTGAACAGCGAATATTGACATAGAATTACATGTAAAATATAATATAATGTATAATATTCTAGACTGACAAATGATATCGGTTTTTTTAAAATGCTCTAACTCAAAAACCAAAAATTGCAACAACTTGAAATATTCACCAAATCTTTATATTGACGTTCTCTATACATGGTTAAGTTTTCAAAGTATTTTGACATATTTTGACTTATTAATTGACAATTTTTCTAAATTTTTCGTTTCAAAATAAAATATACTTATTATAATATTTATAAATAACATTGTATTATATTCTAGACAAACATATCATCTCCATTCAGAATCGTTTTTCGTATACAATGATACCTATCATTGAATTCAAATTTAACAAATCCATTATAATGACCTATCCTATGAAGAGTCGCACTTCACCCCCAAGTGTACAGCAGAGTGAGGCCCATCCGGTTCTTTTTTTTGTGTGTGTTTTATCGACGTATATAAATATATATGCACAGGGCCGGATTCAGGGACGGACTGGCCCGGGTGGAGAGGCGGAGATATACGTCTGGGCCGGTAGTATTACTAATAATTTGGGTTGCTACTATCGTCTATTTACATCATAAGCGAATATTCAAGTTTTTTGTTTTAAAAAATCGTATCTTAAACAAAGACAATATAATAATTATTTGGTATTATTCTAATTTAAACGCAACAGAAATTATTGTAAGAATATATGTATTAGAAAAAAAAAATATATAAATATAGAATGTAAACATAAACAATTTAGACATAGTTTTGTAAAAATAATATAGTTTTAGTTTTGTGCTCGAATTATTTATTTATTTATCGTATGGCAAAAACATTACATCATTCTTCTTCTTCTTCTTCTTCTTCTACTTCGCCTTCCTCCCAACTATTTGGGGTCAACCACCCTTGTCCTACACCTCCACTTTACTCGGTCAATCACATCTCCTTTGCACACACCGACAGCCCTCATGTCATTCTCCAAAGTCTCCAACCATCTCTTTTTTGGTCTTCCTCTTCCTCTTTTCCCTTCAACGTCCATCTTCATAACCACTCTTACTGCATTCGTTTCCTCTCGTCTCATCACATGCCCAAACCATCTCAGCCTATTTTCTCTCATCTTGTCCACAATTGGCGCTACACCAACACTACCTCTCACGTATTCATTCCTTATTCTATCTTCTCTTGTCACTCCACTCAACCATCTAAGCAATCTCATTTCCGCGACACTCATACTTTGTTCTATTCTCCTGTTAACCGCCCAACACTCTGAACCATACAGCATAGTTGGTCTCACTACACTTTTATAAAATTTACCTTTCAGCCTAATTGGAATTCTCTTATCGCATAACACGCCCGATGCTTCTCTCCATTTCATCCACCCGCACTTAATCCTATGTTTTACATCAATGTCAAAGCCCCCGTCCTTTTGAACAAAAGATCCTAAATATTTAAAGCTCTCAACTTCACCTATCACATCACCATCTATTGTCAGTTGTCTCCTCATTCCTTCAACTTCTTGGTCTCTTTGTACAAAATCATACTCAATGTACTCAGTTTTATTTCTACTGATTCTCAATCCCTTTTCATCGAGGGCTAACCTCCACTCATTTAACCTATTATTGACAAAAAAACATTACATCATTAACAACTAATATATAAATACAAAACACAACTCATAAGTAACTATATATAAAAACAAAACATAAATCAGTCACAGGTGGAAGTATAGAAAAATGAAATAGCAATAACAAAGGTTAATAATAGTTTTAATATACATATTTAAGTTTATAGAATTTGTTGCAGGTAGATTGTTTAGTCTTAGATTTGGATGTCCAATTTTGAGATCCACTCAATTGCTTCTGGTGTGGCCATATGGAGGTTGTTCATGCCTTTGCTAAATAATCTCCTTGGACATTCTTCAACAATATGTTCAATTTTTTGTATCGTATTTCCACAGTCACATTCTGATGTAGGTCTGAGACCCCATTTACATAACATTTGTCCGGTTTTCCCATACCTTGTTCTTATTCTATTTAATGTGACCCATTCTTTACGCTGTAAGTGAAACCCTGGTTATCTGTTTGTTGGATTTTTAATGAGGTACAGTATGTCTGAGTTCTCGTCCTTTCATTCATTTATCCACTAAGAGTTTGGGTTGAAGCCGTCAGATCGTAAGTTTTGGGTTAATTTCCAAGGAGGTTTACGAGATTTTAGTCTTTGTATTTGGCTGTGATTAATATCTTTCTGAATCGGCAGGTCACTATTCATAAAGATATTAATCACAGCCAAATACAAAGACTAAAATCTCATAAAACTCCTTGGAAATTAGCCCAAAACTTACGATCTGTGCTCGAATGTATACAGTATTCTTATGTTGTTCTATTTGCACCGCAATGTAACATTGTCTCCAGAAATATCTGAATATATTCTTTTGATGAAGTATAAAAAATTAGAAAAAAATTCTATAACTTAATGAATTTAATGCATTTTAGAAATTTTTAAAATAAATACATAGATTTATAAAATAAATAGATAGGTACAGAGATATGATAAAAAAAAAATTAAAATGTTCATCAGTTGAACAGCAATTGTATGAAAAAATTTTGGGCCGGTCATATCTTTCTCCACTTGGGCCGAAGTACTCCCAGTCCGCCCCTGGCCGGATTTAGACATGCGAATGCCCGGGGCAAATCGATTTTTAGAGGCCCCTAGCAGTAAAAAATTAATATTATCTATGTAGTAAAGGAAAAAAATTAAAAATTTGCATAGTTGCTCGTTAAAACTATGTGCCTAAACTTGTTTATTTAAAATTTAAAATTTCACTGTTCATGTTTCACAAATCACAAATTTCAAAATTTATTTAAAGATAACAATTTTAAAATAATTTTATTAAACTTTCATAACTTTAGTGGAAAAAAGTATAATAATATCACAGCAGTTTATTTATTAAAATTTTTAAATTGAACCTTCACATTATTTAATATTAAATTATATTTAAATTTTAATTAAATGTAATATACATTAAATACTAATTAGTACAATCAAAATAAAACTAATAGTTGAATAATTTTAAATTTATAGAAAAATAAATACATTTTTTTGATTTTTTTTTTCTGCGAAATCATGTATAATTTCATCAAATAATAAAGAATCCAATATATCACTTTCAATGCTCATAATGAATAACATATTTAATCGATCATCATGCATTGAAGTTCTCAACTTATTTTTGATGATTTTCAATCTTGAAAATGTGCGTTCGGCACTACAATTAGTAACCATTATAATAAGATATATGCGTAGTACAACTGCAACATTTGGAAAAGCTGTATAAACGTCCTTTTCAATCGATGTCTTATACATAAAATGTTCATTACTCATTTGTTTTGGTTTAAAATTAGAATAAAGTTTCATAAATTCAGCAAAATGATCTATTTCAACACATAATAATTCATTCAAATCATATTTGTATACTATTACATGTTCATTTGCTTTTTGCAGTTCTTCGTAATCAAGTTCATATAAACGTCCGAAAAAACCAAAACGATCACATATAACTTCATATGGTTTCAGTCTCTGATTTATTGAAGTTGACAGTTGGTCAATGACAGGTAGAAAAAATTATATTTTAAACTTTTCTGAAAGATTAAGCTCAACACCTGATGAACTCTTGTGACCCAAAGAATCTAATCGAATAATAGATTTATAGTTTCTTTTTCTAACATTATAATTAACAGAGTCTGATATAATTTTGCCTTTTTCTTCATACACTGCAAACACATCACGTTGAGCATCAATAAAACACTTTAAAGACTTGACACATGCAACAGCATTATTAAGGTCCAATATAGGAGCTTGAAGGATTTTATTAATGGCATTAAACCTATCCAGAATTTCGTGCCAAAACATACAATATATTCCTGTTTCAAGTTGACACATTTTTTTGTACAAACTATTTGATTCATGGCGTGTTTTTGTTAGCTCATTTAAATCTTTCCAAAAACTCCACTGAGTAGATTTTATTTGAGGACACCCTTGAACTAACGCTTTAGTCGCATCGGCTCGACATGACCAGCGAGTGATGGAAATTCTTTTTGGTACAAGCACATTTGATTTTTTTTCATTTGATTTTAAGTTTTCTGTTAATACATTATAACGACGAGTCAAAGAATTAAAAAAAACATAAATTTCTTCTAAAAAATTAAAAAAAGATACAGTGAAAGAACAATAATCAGCAGCAGCTTTTCCTAATAAATTTAAAGAATGGGCTGCGCAAGGAACCCAAGTGGCCAAACTGTTTTTAGCAACTATTTAACTTTGAAGGCCATTTTATTTACCACTCATGGCTGACGCATTGTCATAGGATTGACCTTGACAATTTTTTAAATCTAAATTACATTCTTCTAAAACTTTTATTACACCATCAAGTGATACGTAGAAGTAAATTTTACGCTTTATCAGACTGTTTTCCGGGTACTTTTCCACGGTGTTTAAAAATAAACCACTTGAACGTTAATAATTATACCAATATCATTGATTAAAAATACATGTATATTTAATCAAAGCCTATGTACTGAAATATTTGTGTATTCGCTGGATGCTCCGATGCCATACTGTTGTCACGTAACATCTTGACGTACCTACTCATTTTATAGATCAAATAATATAAATATAAATCAATGTTTTTTTTTCAAATTGTTAATTTCTTAAAACCAAAGGCCAAAATAAAAATGTACTTTTAAAGTATTCAGGCATCTAGATGCCCCCCAAAAATCTGCTGCCCGGGGCAATTGCCCTAAAAACCCTCCGTCAAATCCGGCCCTGTACATGCATTCCCTTGGTAACGGAATTACGTAATTACAGTTTATTGTATAAAACAGATTCAACCGTCAAAATTCCACAGTACAGTAAGTTTATTGATAAGTGTTAATCATTTTTTAAAGAGTTTTGGTATAGTTATTTTTAAAAATGCTAGCAATTAAACGTATAAACTTAAGTCGCATAACTCGCAATTCTGCGAGTCAAAAATATAAAAGAGCTAGGCAAACTAACGAGCAACGCGAAGCGTGGAATGGAGTTGAACAGAATCGATGGAATCGAAATCAACAACATAGTATTATATATAATTTGGTACAGAGATATATTAGACCTGCCAACTGGCAGAAGATAGGCTAAGTTAAAAAGTGATAGTAACCCTGGCAGATGCTCAAGCAGACATTTTGACAATGGAAATTTTAATTATTTATTATTTATATTTTATTTATTTTAATAATAATAATTAGTGCGAAATAAATTATTAACGAATTTAACACACAGTTCGAGATATATAAGAGGCAGGATTTTTAACGGGTTACAAAGTTCAGCTAGTATGCTATAAAAATTGTGAAATTAAGAAGAATTGTGTAAAATCTAAAAATCACTAAATATACGAAAATAGGCACTATTAATTTATTTTTTTCGTAGAGTCTTTGTAATGCGAGTCTTTGTAAATCTAATAGTCCAAAAAAAAATATGCAAATGCAACAACTTTCGAGTCCTAATTACAAAATATAATATTTTATAGTATAGCTTCTATGGGTAGTATACTCATATATTCCGAGAAAGTATAAAAATATAATCATTATTTCTATCTTGAATACATAACATAAAAATAAAAATATAAAAAAAATAGCATTGTAATTGGTATTATAGTTACTTACTGGGTTTGATCGATGGCCATTGTTCGAGTTCAAAACGAACATCTTCGAAATCAATGTTCAAGTAGGACAGCAAGAATCTAATAGGTTCGGCTAATCCAGTTACATTGAAATATGAGAGTTTGTACGATGACATGATGGTGGATTCTTTACTGAAATATTATATAAATATTAAATTATAAATATAAAATAAAATATTATTATTCGATTATTCGAATAAAATAACTCTAGATGAAAATTCATATCATAATTATAAAGAGCAAATTTCACGAATAAGTTTATTGGACTAGGACAGTAATAATAATCAAATTAAGAAACTACAATAAACTTTTAATAAATATTAACAAATCATTAATCAGTAGGTATTATAATTCTATAACTAAACCAATACTATTATTCATCGGAGACAACCATATTGAAAAAAAAAACCATGCACGGTTTATATATATATATATAAACCACGATACATTAAAAAAATTTAAATTATAATGTAAAAACAAAAATGTATGGTGAACAGTCAGTTTTTATTATATTAATATATTTATTATATTTTTTATAAGTCGGTATTTTATCGATATTTGATGCGAAGACGGAATACTTACTTTTATATGGTTATTATGAAGACAAGGACAGTGGACAACTGAGATTGCAGTTCACATGCAACAGTACCTATGGATGAATATGATTTTGCTAAATGAAATAATATTGTTGATATACCTAGTATATCTACAATGTTGTTATTTTGCAGTGAAAATTTTTTTACCCGTCCATGACTTAAGGTCAAAACATCAAATAATATAATCAAAAAGCCGCATTTTTTTTTAAGTAAGCTATGATATAGAAGCGCTCGATTAGTAATAATGGCTACAAAAAAAGTTGATATCAACAAAATTCATTTCCAAGTTCAAGATAAGATAGCTGACGAATTTGTGACAAAAATCAATTGATTCCGTTACTCACTAAAATTATGTTGTCAACTATCTAACGAAATTCTTAAATTCGCTGGGATTGTCCGGACTACCACTTTATAATCTGCAATTAAAAATCGGATCGGTAATAATTATGTTGCGGAATATAAACTGGCCACGTATTTGTAATAGCACTCGACTTGCAGCGATGAAACTAATTAACAACGTCATCAAAACTACAATTTTTAATGGAAAATACAAAGGCGGAGACCTTTTGATTTCACGGATTACTTTGATTCCAAATGACATGCCATTCGATTTTAAACGGATATAATTTCCAGTGTACTCAGCATTTGCAGTACGGATAAATAAATTACAATGGCACAAACTAAGTGTTTGTGGCATCAATCTTGAAAATCCATATTTTCACTTGTACAGTTATATGTTGCCTATTCCCGTTTCGGAATATCAACAAAACCATTTATATACGCGCCAAAATGTATAACTAAAAATGTTATGTGCCATAAAGCATTAGAATTTATCAAGTACCAAATATTTGTATTGTGTAATTTTGTTTTGAGTGCCCTGTAGACGAGCAAAATATTTGGTTAATTTTTATTTGACAAATGTGTTTGTCCAACACATTCGGCAAATTGATGTATTTATAACCCCCTTTCATCAATATTTTTTAGAACCGATCCTGATTGTCGATAAAACTTATGTTAAGATATTTAGTTGAAACATTGTCAATTATTTATAAACATACGTGGCATATTATTTAAATTTATTTTATAAATATACATATAAATCGCTGTACCGAGAATAGTTTTATTAATTTTAACTAATTCATAACAATTCAAAATTGTTTGCGTTTAAGATCAAATTTATCTAATACGGTTTTTTTCTTCTTGAATCAGTATCACACGACAACACTATTATAACGAAATTATTGTATAACAATAAACTGTCAACGTTTAAATAATTGTTTACATTTCTGTCGTACACTTAACTAATTTCCGCGACTCAAGTCACGTTATAATTCTTGGGAAAATATCCGAAATAAACGTGGACAGAATGATAAATAGATTGTCTGCTGTTTTGATGGATCAAAACAGTGACAGTTGACAGTTATAGTTTTATGATTGGTTTCTGGTGTTTTTAAAATTCTTTTATTTTTAAAAACTTTAAAATTATAACATAAATTATCACATAAAGTTTAAGAAAAAGAGTGGAATGCTGAAGACACCCTCAAACTATTTGAAGAATATGAGTATAATCCTTGTTTTAAGAATCAATAACATCCAAAATATGAAGATAAATTGTTAAGGTGTCAAACATTTCGATATATGGACCATACGATTTCCTTCTTTAAAGAAATTTACGTTCCCACACACTTTTCACCTTTTTTTTTGTTTTTTACTCTAACTTTCTACAACAACAATAGCAACCACAGTTCGTTCACGCTTCGATACCATAGTATATAATATTTAGAGCTTGGGACTTATATCACCTAAAATCATTAAATCTAATGCTTAAAAAATGTTATATTAAATAATGTATAAAATTATATATTATAGTTTCTTTTTGTTCGCTGTTGCATGGAGTTTATGTTAAATAATTTAAGTCTTCTCAGAATATTTACTATGAGCCGCTACTGAATTTAACTAGATAATCTCACCACTGTTTATGGATATATAAGTTTTTTTTAATTTATTATTATTAAAATGTTTCAGCACACTAGGTGCTATTACAAGTACAGATTACAGTTACAGTGGATGGTACTTAATTTTAGAGAAACAATATAATATAATATGTAAATGATAAATTTACATATATTCGTTAATAATGGTAGACGTGGTTGAGCGTAAAACAGTTTCGAATAGATTAAAATAAAATTAATGAGGATAGGTCTGAGGAAATGATAATATTATGTATATAGGTCTGATTAGACGGTGTGCGATAGTATTATGGGGAGATAATGCCTTTAGCTATAAGTGTGTTTAAGACTGAGGTGAGAAGGGAAATTATGGACGTATATCATTTGCGCATCGTCTGTTTACCTGCACCAAATTATCGTACATCATATGCGCATCAAAATTCCGAACAATAGAAGGGTATAAAAATAATTGTACAAACATATAATATTATATAGATAATGAATAATTTAATATACTTAGGCACAAGTTTTTGTTCAATAAACATTTAAAGTTCAAATGTTGAAAATGAAATGTTAAAATACAAATATACATAACATATAGTCCAAATTAATAAAGCAAAAAAAGTTAAAATAATATTATAAATAAATACTTGGTATATTGTAATGTCCCATTATTCTTACAATATTCTGTATTTATCACTTCAAAATCTTGAACTTGTGGATTTTGTATTTGTTTATTTTTAGCAAAATAATATTTATATTTTCCCAGGAACTCGTCTACGACAACGACGATAGTATTGTATTATAGCTTATCTTACTGTTTAAGAAATGTCTCGTAATACTATAATAAGCAAAAATTGCATATTAGGTAGGTATTGAAAAAATTAATTTATTTGAGGATATTTTATTAAAGAGGTAGTACGTTTTTTTTTTAGATAGGGGTGGCAAATTTAATTTGGCATAAGGGTGGAAAATTGTTAAACCCGCCCTTGTATCTACTGTATGAACCCTTAAAACCCCAAATCATATTATATTTATATTTTATACCTTAGCATTGATTAAATATATAATAATAGTATATTTAATCAATGACCTTAGTAAGTTAGGTAGGTTAGTAGGTATACCTTTATATTATACCTGTTTAGTGTGTGTTTGTGAGTCCCGTAGATTATATACGTGGTTTTACTGTGATTTATTTATTATTAAATATTATTTAATAATTATTATTATGAGTTTGTCAACTTTGAGTTATTTATATCGACACATAATTCAAAATGAAGATATGTACAAACATTTTTTTTAAGTATACCCAGTTTATTACCAATCGACCAAACTTGTACAAAAATTAAAAACCAAGCAATTTGTGGTGGTGAGTTAATAAAAGTTCTGAAAAATAGTCGAAAACGTGATTCGGAAGGTAATATTTTGAAAACAATTTATAATCGATTTACGAAAATTAATGCCAAACATTTTATTCCATACGCAAGAACAACTTTTTTACGTATATGGATAAAAATGGAGAGTGGAACAGTGGCTTAAGTTTGTGCGATATCGTAGAACTTGTTTGATATAGGGTATTTCAAATAAAGGTAACACAAGCCGAGGTGTTTACGAAAAGATCAAGACCAACTATAGTTGACTCGTATAATTTATGTCAAGATGTAGCAGTAGCTGAATTTCAAAAACGTAAAAAAATGGGAGGTCCTGGCCTAGTTGTGCAAATAGATGAATCCTTGTTCCAAGGTAAAAGGAAATATAATCGTGAAATATTACGTCTTGGAGATCGCAAACCCAAGGAAATGTCTGATGAAAATGAAGAGTTCAGATGAAGACGAAGTAATAAATAATCAAAATTACGGGCAACGAATTCAAGGGCCACGGATTTTTGGTTTGTGTTGTAAGCATGATACCATTTTAGAAAGACGTTTTTTTTAAAGTTGAAAAGCGTGATCGAAATACCTTACTACCAATTATATTAAATTAAGTTAAGCTAGGTACTACTATATATTCCGATAAATGGCGTGCGTATTCTACTTTAAATTAACATGGGTTTATCCACAAAACGTTTAATCATTCAGAAAATTACATTGATCCAATAACTGGTGCTGAGACCCAAACTATAGAAACTCTTTGGAAACACGTCAAAAATAAATATAACATTAAAACCTGGGGAGCGACTAACATATTACCATCACAACTTTAAGAAGAGTGGTGGCGCTCGTTACAAAAACCAAATGAAGACCTCTTCGAATTATCCTCGGAACGATCAGAAATAATAATACTTCATCAACATAAAATGACTGTACATAAAAATATAAAATATTAACGGTAGATAGCATACTAAACCATCAAACGTGCGGTAGATAGCATATTGAACGAGTACCAATATAGATATCGATTGGTCAGCAAACTAATATATTATCCTGTTAGTTAGTTTCTTAAAGAACCGAGTTATGGAAAAACAATTACGGTCAATTATATAATACGGGTTAAATATTATCACGACGGGAAAAAAAGATGAGAGTCCTAGCAGAAACCGAGAAAAACGATCATCGTCATGTGTACGGTTTTTATTTTTATTACGTGATTTTTTTATATTATACAGTTAGTATTAGTACTATTAATAACATCAATAACGACCGCTGTTATGTACTTGTTTCGTTTTGATATAATATTATCTATTGTAGGTACAACGATTTTAGAGAAAAATTAAGGTTTTTTTTAGCCTATTTAATAACTAAGATGGCTCAACATTTATACACTTACACAATTATAATCTATAAATTTATGATAACAAAAAAATAATATAAGAAATAATAAACAAAAACAAGTATATAAAATACATAGCAGTTTTATCAGTGGTTAGTATTATACAATATAATATCAACCACCTCATATTACAAAACCAGCTTCCAATATTAGATTAATTATATTTTTAATGACCATTTCGGATCAAGTATTAAGCATAGAAGAAAGATTAGGTGGAATGTTTAGGGACTTAACATAGTTTTGCATAGAAATACAATTGGAATATAATGAAATTATGTTATAACAGTATTATTCAATTAACAACAAGATGCCCAATTCCAACGAGACCCATTCGAGATTTAGGTATTTATTGAGAATAGTAAATCTCGATTTATAAACCACAAATCCATTTATCATGGGCCTTACTCATCAGCCGTCATCAATCACCCCACTAATAAAAGTAATCGAAAAAATAATAAAAATAAAAACACAACTCAACGAAATAACGTCTTTTATACCATGGTCCCTTCAAATAAAAAAAAAAAACAAATCTTGATGACCTACTATATTTAAAGTAGTTTTTAACTAACCCGGACGCCGAGGACGAGGAGATGAGGTTCTTGTTAAACGTTTCAAATATCGTGTGTCACATGGGTATGCACCCTCGTCTTTCATTATATCTTTACTATTATTCCTCATACCTGCAGGCAATCTTTCAAATTATCTACTTATCCGAATGTTATGCCATATGGCTTTATTGAGAATTGATTCTGAATAAATTCTTAACTTAAATTTAACATAAGAATTTATTCAGAATCAATTCTCAATAAAGCCATATGGCATAACATTCGGATAAATAGATAATTTGAAATATGGGTTTGATACTGTATGGCTTTCTCGGGAATTAATATCGCATATTTTCTTAACTTAAATTTAACATAAGAATTTATGCGATATTAATTCCCAAGAAAGCCATACAGTATAAAACTCATATGTATATATGCGTGTTACGAGCAAAGTAGGAAACCGGGCATTTTGCACAGTGACCAGGCACTGTACATATTTTACTTTATCGTTGAGATTACGGATCGGTTTGTATTATCAGCAGCAGTTGTCGTGTACATTGCTTACAATTAGTTTGTAATTTGTAAGTCGTTGTATAATAAACGAATAGAACATGTAAGAATAATTTTGTAGTGTTATTGTTATGCATAAATACCATTCGAAATAAAAATACAAAGCGCGCCGCAGTAGTTTAGTTCACTTTACCCATTTGAATCCGGGTAGAATATACTTTGCCCAGATAATCTTGTACGATGCTCAACCAATATATGAAAATTCTGAGTATTAAAATGATCATTCTTATATTGCCCAAAATGTTCGGACATTGTGCACCGTCCCCGGGCATCGCATAACAATGCCCGTAACATATAAATATATATATATATATATATATATATTGAATTTGTTTTCATTGATTTCAGTCCTATAAGTAACATATAAAGTAATGAATTAGAAAAAAGAAAAATATCCCGTGCGCTACCGGGTGTTGCGTTAATAATGCGCCCTGCGATCTGGTGGTTGATTAGAAAATATACACAACGTCATATCCAATCAGTAATTTTGTATTATAATAATTGAGTTACCAATATATTTACAGAAATTAATATATATTTTTACGAATTTAAATGGTGCTGGAAGTGATTTTAATTAATTAATCTGGTCGTAACATTTCATAGATATTTTTTTAATAAATGAAAATAAATAATTTTATGCATTTCTAATAGAATTCACAACAAATAACGTTTAAACATACACCAATGAATTACTTAAAATATTTTAAAATGTTTTAATACTTTATTAATTTCAAATCAAACAACTTTCAAAAATTCAATTAATTTGATTAATACTATAAAAATAAATTATTATACTGATAATATTAAATATTTTTAAATAAAAATAAACTGGAATCTTAAGTTTTTAAATTTTTAGAGCTTAAAATTATTCTGTGCTTAAGGATTTCTTGTAGGTCTTTTTTCAACCCATGTCTTTATTTGAGGCACAGCTAACACTTTCTTTTTGAGTGCTTGCATGTTTGGACGACCTTCCAATAAATCAATTTCTGCCATAAAGTTTAAATAATCCAAAATGGCTACAAAAAATAGGTCAGCCCAAGTTAACTGAAAAAAAAAATTAAAGACATTTTAAATACATCTTGATTTAATTAAAAATAATGTGTTGTACATTTTATAGAAAAAAAATCAAACTAAATTATAAAAACAGAAATCAAATAATCAAATAAATATTCAAAAAAGAATAAAAATTAAATATTATGATTGATTAAAATAAAATCAATACTATTATATATCTATAAAACAGATTATCATCTAAACATGCATACAACTGATAAATGAACAGATTATGGTAGTTACTCAAGATAAAATCATACAATGTCTAGAAACATGTTTATAATGAAAAAACTTTAAGCAATTTATAAGATAACAATGAATATTTTGTGTCACGAATTATTTAAAATTAAAGCAAAATTTAGCTTTTGCTGAATTTAAATAAACCACACAATTACTTCTTCTATGTATCCTATATAAGAACTAATTAAATAATTAATATATCAAATGGGTCTTATATAATTTTGTACTCAAAAAAATGTTCTTACCATCATTAGAAATAAATAATTGATAAATATACAAGTGATAATACAGTGAAACTTCCATATAACAAACTTCCATTTAACGAAATTTTCTATTTAACGAATTATTTTTGTGAACCATGACCTTCATTGTTAATTACACGTAAATTTATCTCAAAATAACGAATCTGGTGTTTCTATATAACGAAATAATTATTCGATAAAAACTGATTTTTGTAAATGTTATCACTATCAAATTTTAAACATTGTACATGTTAAAAAATGTTAAACATGTTCAAAAATTGTACATGTACAATATATCCAATAAAGATAAGACACCGAAGGTAGGCAAACTAATTAATTTTACTGCAATATTTCAGTTCCGATATTAATGCAAACGGGTATACATGCGAATTTTTTTTCGTTTTCTTTTCGTCCGTACAAAAAAAAAATGTCGAAACGTAAATGTTTATCTATCGCCAATAAATTGGAAATTTTAAACGAAGTCGATAAAGGTGTTAAAAAAAAAGATATTGCCGAAAAATATAGTATTCCAACAAGTTCCCTATCAACCATTTTGAAAAACCGTGAAAACATAACCAAGCAAATGCAAAATTCTTCTCTCCTTAGCAAAAGAAAACGAATGAAAATGTGTGTGTATGAAGAAGTTGACAACGCTGTTCTTAAATGGATGACTTGTATACGAAATAACAATCTGCCTACATCAGGTTCGTTAATCAAAGAAAAAGCAATTTATTTTGCTCAGCAATTTGGTTTTAGATTTTCGTGCAAGCTCTGGATGGTTAGATAAATTTAAATCGAGACATAATATTGTGTTTCAAGTTATTTGTGGTGAGAGTGCTGATGTTCAAGAAAATGACTGTGATACATGGAAATTAAATGTTTTACCAAAATTAATTGAAAAATTCGATCAAAAAGATATTTTTAACGCTGATGAAACAGGTTTATTTTTTAAATGTTTACCAAATAAAACGTTAACTTTTAAAAATGACAAATGTTTCGGTGGTAAGCATAGTAAAGAGCGAGTTACTTTGATGGTGTATTCTAATATGACTGGTACAGAAAAAAAAAACTTCTAATCATTGGAAAAAGCAAAAATCCAAGGTGTTTCAAAGGCATAAAATCACTTGAGACAAAATACGATTTTAATAAAAAGGCGTGGATGACATCTGAAATTTTTGAAAAGTGGTTACTCGATTTTGATAAAAAAATGATTCAGGAAAAACGAATCTTGAACCAGCAATAATTAATAAGGACATATTTACCTTAACCTCACTACTTCATACAAAAATTAAGATAGAAGAACCTCACAAACGCAGAGACATTGTACAGTGCCAAAACTGCCAAGAATACGGCCATTCAAAAAAATACTGCTCATATTCACCAAGATGCGTCCGCTGCGGTGACAACCACCCATCCACCAATTGTACCAAATCTAACACATCACCCGCCAAATGCGCTTTATGCAAAAGTGACCATCCCTCGAACTACAAGGGTTGCCAAGTCTACAAGGATCTTCAAAATTTCCGCAAGCCCATCTCAAAAAAATATGGTAATATAAACAACGAAAATAATTTAAATAATAATTACTGTAAAGTTACCCAACAGCAGCCATCAGAATCCAACCCTCTCCCTCGCTCTTATGCTCAAGCTACAGCTAATGAAAATCAAACACCAAATCAATCTAACGTAAACTCACTGTCAAATTTTCTAGACGATTTTAAAGCACTAATAAATCCACTGCTGTCCCTCCTCACCAAAGTTCTCGACCGTCTTCTCTCTCAAAATGCCTAATTCTTTTACATCACATTCTTTAGCCATCCTACTATGGAATGCTAATGGCCTAGCCAACCACAAAAACGAAATGTTAACAATTTTAAATGAAAAAAGAATAGATATCGCACTAGTTTCGGAAACACATTTTACTACTAATACAAAATTTTCAATCCCAGGATATAGTATATTTTCTTCTAATCATCCTGACAACACGTCTCATGCAGGCGCCGCGATCATTATTAAATCATCTCTTCAATTCATGCCATGTCCCAATGTTAACGAAGATTACCTCCAAGCAGCAATAGTAATCATTCATCTAAACCACGTACCAATGTCCATCGCAGCTGTATATTGTCCACCCAAACACAAAATCTCACACACTCAATATAATTCCTTCTTTAACACTCTTAGTCAGTATTTCATCGTGGGTGGTGACCTGAATGCCAAGAATCAAGCATGGGGCTGCCACTCAACGAACCCAAAAGGACACTCCTTACTTCAGGTTATCAACGAAAAACTATATACTATCCTTGCTCCTCCAAATCCAACCTATTGGCCAACGTCACAACGTAAACGACCCGACATTCTAGACATATTTGTCACAAAAATCCCAAATAACATAAATCATCTAATAAAAAATCTTCTAGACCCATGTTCGGATCACTCCCCAGTTTTCTTAACTCTAAATACTAAACCTGACTTCCGGTCTGACAGAGCAAGTCTTATCAACGGCATTATGAACTGGAACAAATTTAGAAAAAATATCGATGAAAACATAAATTTAAACACTTGCTTAAAAACCCCAAATGATATAGAAAACGCTGTCCAAAACTTTACTGAATCCATCCAATCAGCCGCATGGAAATCATCATTTGTGCCTCAAAAACAGCAAATAAACTCCCCAATAGTTCCCGCTCATATTCGAGAATTAATCACACAAAAACGCCGTGCTAGGGCTCGCTGGCAACGTACTAGATTTCCCTCAGATAAAAACGTGTACAACAATCTCGCATCATCCCTTAAACGCTCTTTACATCGTATTAGGAACGACTCCTTCAACGATTGGATCTTATCACTTACCACAAATGACGGCTCTTTATGGAGAGCAACCCGAAAATGCCTTAAACAAAAGTCAACACAAGCCCCACTTAAAAATAACAATGGTAATTGGTGCAAATCTGAAAATGAACAAGCGGAAACCTTTCGCTCTCACCTTTCAGAAGTCTTCCAACCTCATAAAAATATCGGAAACCACGCTTTCACCAAACATATTGAAAATTCTCTTATTTCTCCTCTGCCATTATATCTTGCGCCAAAACCTTTTTCTCCAGGTGAAGTCCTACACTTCATAAAATCTTTTCCTCTCAAAAAAACACCCGGAATAGACTTAATCACCGCAGAAGTGGCCCGACAATTATCAAAAAAAGCTTTAATTCATCTAACTCACATTCTAAATTCTATTTTAAGACTTTCTTACTTCCCTCTACAGTGGAAAGTATCAGTTATAATATTAATTCCGAAGCCAAATAAACCTCCCGATAGTCCAGCCTCCTATCGACCTATAAGTCTCCTCCCATTCTTTGCTAAACTCAACGAAAAATTAATTCTCAAACACGTATCAAAAATCATTAACGAAAAAGAAATAATACCTCATACGCAATTCGGCTTTCGAAACAAACACTCCACAATTCAACAAACACACCGCCTAACCGACGCTATAGCCTTCTCATTCGAAAAAAAAATGTACTGTTCCGCCGTTTTATTAGATATAGCTCAAGCATTCGATAAGGTCTGGCACACAGGACTACTATTCAAATTAAAGACACTTCTCCCACCTCCTTACTTCTTATTTTTTAAATCATACTTAGAAAACCGTTACTTTGTTACCAAAGTTGGCTCTGTATTCTCCGACATGTCTCCTATTCTAGCCGGGGTCCCTCAAGGGGCTATCTCATCTCCAATTTTGTATAACATATATGCAGCAGATCAACCAACATCTAACCACACTTCTGTAGCTGAATTTGCAGATGATAAAATCATCTTTACCTCCCACAAAGACCCTCTCATCGCCGGCCAATACCTTCAAAATCACCTCAACAAAATGGAAACATGGTACTCAAAATGGAAAATTAAAGTTAATAATGAAAAATGCTCCCATATAACTTTTACGTTAAAAAAAGGCTCAGTCCCACCGATCTCACTATCCAACAAAATCATACCACCTACCTCTAACGTCCGTTATTTAGGACTAATATTAGACAAACGTCTAACCTGGGCCGAACATATAAACCAAAAAAGACTTTTGTTGAACTCCAGACGCAAATCTCTCTTCCATATCATAGGCAAACACTCCAAACTTACCCTAAAAAACAAACTACTTATATTATAAAACTCTCTTAAAACCAATTTGGTCCTACGGGATTCAACTATGGGGCGCTGCAAAAAAATCGAATATCCAAAAAATACAATCTTTCCAATCTATTTCATTAAGAATCATTACAAAAGCTCCCTTCTACGTTACAAATCATACCCTACATACGGACTTGAATATACCTACAAGCACCGAAGTAGCTACTTCTTCCTATAAAACATTTCGCACACGCCTAGCAAATCATTCAAATCCCTTAATACTTGCCCTTAATTCCAACGTCATCCCAGGAAATCCCCCGAGAAGGTTAAAGAGAAACTGGTGTCGTGACTTAGCCTAAATTAAAAAAAAAAAATCAAGCCATAAGTGTTACTGCTGGGTAACTCCTTTAATCAAACCAATCATGTCACCCATATTTTTAGCCAACATGCTTATTGTAAAAAAATATTTACAGATTGTATGATGTCAAATAAAAAAATTAAAAAAAAAAAAAAAAAAAAGGAAAAACGAAAAATAATTTTATTTGTGGATAATTGTACTGCTCATCCTCGTACTATATCTATAGTTAAAATCTATAACACTTGAATATTTGCCGCCGATTACAACAAGTAAGCTCCAACCAATGGACCAAGGAATAATAAATAATCTTAAAGTGTATTATCGAAAACGTATTTTGAACAAAGTAATTTCAAATCTTGAACAGAAAACAACAATAACTCTACGAGATTGTATTTCTGAAGTATCGAAAGCTTGGAGTAATGATGTAACGTCCGAAACCATAAAAAAATGTTTCTCAAAAGCTGGATTTAAAAATGAAATTATTGAAACTGATATAGAAATACCAGATGTACAACGAGATTAGGAGTTAATTCACTGCGATGGCGTTACTTTACAAGATTATTTGAAAATTGATGAAGATATTGCCGTATATGAATCACATACTGAAGAAAGTATTCTAGAAGAGGTTAGAAAAAAAGAAGATCATGGTGAATTTGAAGAAGACGAAGAGGAATATGCAGAAGAACAATTTAAACTAACAGAAGAAGACATATTAAAAGCTTTATCTGTGGTAAGAAATGGTTTTAGACAATAAGCAAATGTTCCCGATGAAATTTTTTTAAAACTCAATGATATAGAAACTTTTTACGAAAAAAGTAAAATTTATAAAAATAATAAGCAAACAAAACTCACTGATTATTTCTTTTAGATTATTATTATTATTATAATTATAATTATTTAGATTATTTCTTTTAAATTACATTTTAGGTTGAAAATTAAATTAAACTGTATTATGATTTTTTATTATTTTTTTTTTTTTTACAAAATTCACTAATTATTTCTTTTGAATTATAAAATTAAAAACTTAATTAAACTGTAATGTGATATTTGATGTTGTTTTTTACATAATATATACAACTTAGAAGTACATATACACATACATACATACATATATAATTATATTAAAAAAAAAAGTTGAAAAAAAATATGTAATTCTATTTAACGAAATCCTACATATTATGAATTTTAGATTCTGAATGGAGTGATGGAATCTATTGGTTTTACAATGATGTGTGTTTTTTTAGATTCTGAACGGAGTGAAGAATGTATTGATTTTACAATGATGTGTTTTTTTTTTTTTTTTTTTTTTTTAAATTAATTATTTTAATTTAAAATCCAAAAACACTGAGCCATAAAATATACAATAATATTATATGTAAAATAAAATTAGTACTATTTGATTCAGTTAAACATAATCAAATTTATACTTAGATAAATATTTAATTTAGCTAATAAAGTATGCAATTATATTAACATCCAAGGTGCTACTTATAACTATTCAATTTTAGAAATTATCATACAGTTAGATATTTTAAATAAATATTAGAAATACCTTTCCATTTACGAAGTATCCATTATTTTCACCAACAATACTTTCAAATTTATTCATATAAAATGGAATTGTTTCTTTAATCAAAGGTTCATACTTGGCCTTTTTAGATTCTTCATTAGCGTCATATTTATATGATGCAATAGCTGTTAATATAGTTTTAAATTAAAAATTAATATCACTTTTAACTTAAAATCTATTGTAAAACACAATAAAGAGCCAAAAACATAATACTTTACCCATTCGTAAATCATGAACATTATCAACAGCAATATCAATCAACATAGATTCCCAATCATCACTACCAGCCAAACCAGCTTTTTTGGATAAATAACGGCAAATGGCAGTTGATTGATTCAATACTTTGCCATCAATTTCTACCACTGGGACTTTGCCAAATGGCATGGCTAAAATAAATAAAATTATTACTACAACATAAATTAACTATATAAAAAGTATTTAGTTTTTATTTTATTATTATTAAAAAAAAATGTATTTTGTTTTCAAAACTTAAAACAGTAAATAACAATTATTTAATTTGTGTACTTTGTATTTAATTAAATAATCTAATAATAATAGACCTAAATTTGATGATGATATTGATGTAGCTTTTCTTTACAAGCATTGATTTTAAATCATTAATAATCAGTTACCCAAAGGAGTAACTCATGTTGTAATTATCTCTGATCTTAATTTATTAGGACAAATATTATTGAGTTAAGAAAAATAAAAATCTGCAGTTTCTGACATATTTCATAAGAATAGCTATATTATAATAATATAAGAATAATCATGTGTAATTATAATTACAAACCATTCCCCTTCAAATTTATGTTTTTAAGTGCAGTAACCAAAAGTTATGAAAAATTATTTACAGTTTTTATAACTTACTTGGTTTGATTGATGGCCATTGTTCTTTGTCAAACCGAAAATCTTCAAAATCGATATTCAAATAGGACAGGAGAAATCTAATGGGCTCAGCCAATGCAGTGATATCAAAGTAAGTTACTTTGTATGACGACATTTTTCACAACTGGATAAGATTTCCTAAAAAAATTTAAAACATATTTATACAACCTTAATATTCTACATTTTTTATTTTTGATATTATCAATCAGCAGCAATGTATAATTCAATTTTACATTAATCAGTCTGTGAAAGTTTTACAAAACTTACCAAACACCAAACGCCTAACGAAAATACTATGTATAATGCCAACTGAATGACCGAAGGCCAAAATATACTATTAC